>KZ825894.1:0-144109 GCA_003184645.1 Aspergillus ellipticus CBS 707.79 | reverse complement strand
CCCCCCTTTCCCCCTTCCACCACCTCCTCCAAAACAAAATCCCTAACAAAAAAAACAGTGGACAACAACCCCGCCGTCTACTGGAGCATGGTCGAATGCGACGTCGCTATAACCTGCGCGTGCATGCCATGCCTGCCCTCCCTGCTGCGGCCCATCTTCCCGACGTGTTTCGGCACGCGGCACTACGCCAGCGACGCCGACCCGACCCCGCCACCGCCCATGCGGCTGGACCGCATCAAGAAGATGGATGAGTTTAGTGTCTTATCTACAACGGTCTCGGAGGATGCGCTGATGCAGAATATGCAGCGGCAGAGTCGGATGTGGGTGGAGGCGCATCGGTTATAGTATTTAGTGATTTGTCTTTTGTATATGTGGAGTATGGGTTTGGGAAATGGGTGTATGGGATAATTGGATGGGTTAATGGGATGGGAGGGGATGGTGTATGTGTACTTATGTGTATTTCGGGTTTTCGTTGGATTGGTTGGGTTGGTTGGATATACCCGGTTTGGTTTTGTATATATGTGGGTTACTGGGTAAGGGAAATAGGTAATGAATAGATATTCGTGATGATAATTAATTTCAGGGATGGTGGTGTGGTGTGGTTCCTGGAGAATAAATCCTGGGTTGGTAATATGGATGGAAGTGTCGGTGTGCTGGATCTGCGGGATCGTGCGTGCATATGGACAGGGGGATGCATGCATGTGTCAGGGTTAGTGGGAAGAAGAACAGGGAAGGAACACGAGGACTCCAGACCAGAACCCCGATCTCGATCTCGATCTGGTGTGGCGGACGCGAACGCAAACAAATACAGTCAGCCATGTTTCAGCCAGTGCGACAAGCACTGGTGAGGCGTCGCATCGCGTCGCCAGTAGTCATAAGCAGTCCAGCTGATTTACAGAGTCAAAGTCTGAAGCCCGAAGATCTGGAAATCGAGCCCCAAAAGCAAACCCAGTGAATGAATCTAATTCTTCAGACATCCATTTCCCCCCCCCCCCCCCCCCCCCCCCCCACCGCAATTCCATCCCTACCCTACCCTCAGGCCCAGGGCCAGGGTCAGGGTTAATTTGTCGCAGCCCAGATGAATGCCAATACCCTATTTTTAGATTCACTTCCACCGCAAGAAGTATAAAACCCCTGTCTGCCCTGTCTCTCTCTAATTAATGGTTTTTCTTCCTCCTTCCTTTCCTCCCCACCCACTCACCCAGCCAGCCCACGATCCAGAAAAACAGACAGACCACACAGACCCCCCACTACCCGCATATTGCTTCTTCCGCATGCACGCCGGACGGAGTCACCCAGATCCCGCCCGTCCGTCCGTCTGTCTCACGAGGGCACCCAAGCCCAAAACTAGTGGTCTGCGTCGTTAGTGGACGACTTGTGGGGACTAGTGCGAATTTCTTTCTTTCATCGTGCTTTTCCCCCATCCACCCTGGCCCTAGGAAACAGGACAATGGGGTTTGTTGATATGCAGTGGAAATGAGTGGCGCGCGCGCATTTGTGGAATTGAGATTTGGGGATTGCTCATGTGATTGGAAGACACGATTACGAAAATTATGCCTGGCGTTGGTACTGCCGATTATTGAATGATTTGCGGTGATGAGGGGGTTTATTGGGTTCCCCTACATGTGGTGTGTGTGTTGGGGGGGGGGGGGATTACACCATCCTATTATGGCGCTTTTGATGGTGCGGTTTCTGGGGGTGATTGAAAGCAAGGCCAATTTTACAGAAAAAGCGCTGTTTTGCGTGATACTTTCAGCACCGCAATGATGAGTTAGAGGAATTCTGCGTATGCTGTGGGCGGTGGTAATTGCTTTGGTGGCTGGGAGGCACTGGGAACGCAAGTAGAACTTGAGGGGTTACTGGACCTGGGGTGGAACCTTCATCCCCACCCCCCAGGCTTGACGGGTCAACTAAGCCAGTTATGACATCTAGGAATCGATCCCCGACTTCGAAGATCAGGACCATTGGATAGTCGTTTGTGATGCATCTGTCTGGGCGACTTGTCTGTAACAGTCCGCGTAGATACCGGGGCGACTGGAAGATCGAGGCCCAGGGGTCGTGCTTCAGCTCTTGGTGGGTGTCGATTAAGGCTAGATAGAGGTTGGATAGTCCGCAGCCTGTGTCCCGACTAACGTTTTGTGTTGGAGACTGGGCACGGGCGAGAATCGAGGCGAGAGGCTCTTCCGCGTTCTCGGGCGTGGAGTATTCTGGATCCGTGAGGTTGGATGGTATCTGGAGTGGTGGCTCCCCGGGCCAACTCCATGATGGATGGAGGTAAGGGTATTCCGCGGCTGCCGTGGCATCGGTCTGGTTTAGGAGGGCGCTACTTGTCGAGAGTGACGCGGGGCGGTGGTCTTGAAGAGGGACGGTGTCAACGGGATAGGGCACCAGCGTGTCGAACGCCAGATCCGGGCCCCATAGGCCTGATAGGTCGGGAGGGGGATCGAACCGGTCCGTCGGGGAGAAGGGAATCTGGGTTGAACCGTCGACACCAGATCTGAAACCCTCGCTGAAGACGGCACTTTCTGAGTTCTCCTTCGTGGAACACCGCCGCTTTCTGCCTGTCTTTGAAGGTCGGCCAGCGAGGCTCTTGGTGAATACATGGCCGGCTCGAGTCCTGGTACAAGTTTTTCCCAATCGCTGACAGCGCAGGCAGACCTGCGAGTGGCCCTCCTTGGCACATCGCAGCTTCTGGGCATGGCACTGGTCACAAGCCACCTCGCGACACTGCGGATTGACGTGAGTGGACGTGGAGTTGACGAGGGATATGGTCGACCAAGGTTCCGGGGTTGACTTAACTCTAGGCCATTATGGCACATAGGATGGGTGATTCTATCGGAAATAAGTACCGAGGCGGATTAATGAAGTGCCCTTATTACGTCTCTGAGGTTTGATAGCATACAGAGAACATCTCAGAATACATGATATGGTCTTCTGTCCTGGTTTGAAGATGGACCAATGTAGACCTGGATGCTGTGGGAATTGCCTCGCCACCTTTTCGATGAACACCGTTGAGAATGCAGCTGTTACCGATTTGGGATGAACGTGCAGAAGGAGTGTTGCCCCCAACGTCATTGTACATCCCTCAGTCGTGTTCCATCATGCTCGCCGAATATATGCCACCCAGCTGCGTGGTATCCAATACAAGGGTAGGAATAGAAGGAAGTCAGATGCTGGCTTCCAAGAATATACTCTATTGTATACGAAAACGAAATCAAATGCTATGGCAATGGGGAAGAACAATCATACACCCACAAGAGTATAGAATATGGTCTCCAGGGATATGAGACAACAACCCTCCAATAAGATGTTGTCCAGCGACTCAGAGTCGGGTGGGAGTTGATCACACAACAACAAGCGATTGTTGACATCGTTCGGCGTGTGATCTTCAATCACGATATGCTGCTGTGTCCCCCTCCGTGTTACACGATGGGGCTCTCATCGGGGTCTCGTATGTTTTGTTAAGGTCATCTCCCCCTGTATTGGCCTTGCTCGCATGACTGATCGCAGGCGTTCGCTAAATCCAGCACTGCAGAATCTATGGGGTGTCCTTATCATGATCGCTAACTGTCAAAACTACCCATTCCTAGTTTCCGATGAGAGTGAAGAGATAAGATAGAAGATTCAAACGAAGAACGGCGGTCTGAATCTCCATCTGCTGTTTCCGGCTATCCTTTGCATCGATTATGCCGGAACTTCGAGAGTGGAGAGCGATAATTCGTCCAGGACTCCGCAAGGGAGACACTTGCCGACAGGTCCCTCACCCTTGCGCCTTTCAAGCCCTGCAGAAAGGGAAGTGGATGAAGCTGTGGATTCTGGTTGGTGGGGGTGGTGATTCCTGCTATACACAGAAGATTGAAAGCACGCAAGGAACAGAGAGCCTACTTGGCTATCACATGACAGGGTCTCTATGCAGTGACGAAAAGCTTCATCAGATATCGTGTGAACGAGCTAGTCTGGGATATAATCGAATGCTGATGCTCTGTATCATGCCCATCAAATATCCGGACTCGCCTGATAGTGAGTGGCCTTTTTAAAATCGAAGAGATGGGGTTAGACCGGGGCGGAACTTGGAGCTCAGTTGGGGAAGGACATGAATCGAGGAAAAGAATATAATAGGCCCGATGAAGAGCCGTGGGTCCTGAGCAGAATTTCGATCGACCACTGGGAGTCCACGATCACATCATCGATGGAATGCAGGAGACTGACTCTCGATTCCTCATGCATGCAGCCGAATCGGCCTCGGGCCATGCCCGGCTGTGTAACATACCACCCCGGCCATGAAACGGCGTCCGAATGGGTGCCAGATGACAATATTGCCCAATGACAATTCGAAGCTCCGACCGAAAGCAAATTCGGCGAGTCGTGGTATCGGGAGATGGCTTCAAGCAGGCGGTTCACCAGAACGACTATCTGTTAGCCGTGGTAGCAAAGGAGATATCTCACGCCAGATCCTCCTGGATGTTGCACGACCATATCCGTTTTATGGCTTATACATCTATACAAGCCGGTATCCAGAGGGCTGCGTCATAAATTTCAGACTGGATTTATCCAAGCAATCACACCTACCAGCATGTCTACTCAACACGCCATCGTCGTCCAGGGCCGCGGCCACGCCGCGCTCAAAGTCCGGGTTCCTGTGCCCGCCATGCCAGAGGATTCGGTGCTCATCCGAGTCAAAGCTGGTGCGAGAAAAACCCACTCCCCTTTTAGTCCCTCCCCACCCTAACCATGGGGTTCGTCCACGGCTGCAATGCCATGCATCCGGGGGTCAGGGCGTTCGCCGAATATGTGATCGCAAGGGGGGACCTGCAGATGCGGTTGCCGGACTTCATGGGGTTCGAGGCCGGCGCGACGCTGGGGGTCGGGCTGGCCACCGTCGGCCAGAATCTGTACCATAAGTGGCGGCTGCCCAGCCCTGAGAAGCCCCTCCGGCTGTATGCCGACGAGGAACCCCCGCAGCGCGACTGCCACGGGCACTCTGGCCATTCAACTGGCGAAGCTATCCGGCCTCCGCGTGATCACTACCTGCTCGGGCACCAACCGCCGCTTCATGCACGAGCTGGGCGCGGATCTCGTCTGCTACCGATGATGCGCTGGAGTTGGTCCTGGAACGATTTCCACGTCGCCGTCGGCGAAGATCTGTGGCGCCGCGATCAGTTCGGATGGGGGGAAGTACAGCAGCTTGTTGTACGTCCCATGTACCCGTCGGGATGTGGACGCACATGTGAGCATGGCGTATGATCTCCTTGGGGAGCGATATCGGCTGGGGGCAAGTGAGGTTGCGGAGGACCCGGCAAGCCTGAAGTTCGGAATTGAGTGGGCGGCCCGGGTCGAGCCGTTGCCGCAGGATAGGCGCATTATCCCCCATCCGTTCCAGGTCAAGCCGGGGGGGCTAGGAGGGGTGCTGGATGGACTACAGCTGCTGCGGGAGGGCCAAGTGCGGGCGTCCAAGCTGGTGTATCGGGTGGACGCGACCGAGTAGAAGAAAGGGGTGGTCGTTGACTCTAGGGCTGCAGGCTTGCGGTAAGCAAGGGGTCTGCAAGGGGGAGGGGGGGCCATCGCCGAATAGGCCCGGACCAATAGAGAGCCTGTGCCCTCTTCTACACGACTACGATTCGTCAGTTAGACATTTCCGAGATTGGACCTTGACATGTGAATGCTGCATAGCTTCAGACTTGCAGCGTTGCAATGTTATGACTCCTTAGTATCTGGTTTGTGGAGCTCGACTTTATTTTGATCTTTATCCATTCTACAGATTGGAATTTGGCCATTGAATTTTTCTGAAAATGAGAAAGTGATTCATCAAGTATTGAGAATAAAAGACCATTTTGTCATCGATATACTTTCTAATATCGTCCAAATCTAATGTGTAAAAATGCATGACATTATGATGCAAATTGCAAGTTTTAGAGCCTAGACTACTAGTAGAACATCCCCAACTAATCTTTTTTTGTCTTGGATACGAATACAGCAGGAGCGGATTGTGATCAATGCTTCATCTACGATCCATTTCACCGTAGCCCTACCAGACTCAGTGACGACTGGTGAAGGACAGACAGTTTCTCCTCGCCTATCAAGCACGCTACAGGCATCTGTACCTCAAAGTGGGGCAGCGGACGCCCAGTATACCACTTCTGGCATGAAGATGTCAATGCTGCAAGTCTGGGAAATGGCAGGCAGTGGTATTGGCGATGATCTGCGGTTCGGTCGGTCGGTCGGCCAGGCAGGTAGTCAGTCGGGAGCCATTCGGTCAGCCCTGATAGATCGAGCTGGGAAGTGAAGGGTCGATGAGCTTGACATCGCCGAACAAACCTGACAGCATGATTGTCGGAAATAAATCCCGAGAACTCCATTTAAGCTACAAGTGTCACGGCAAAAAAGCAGCCCTAACTGGTTTGCAACCTCTTTTATCGACCAACTAACCAACTACAGCCACCCAACGTGCAAAACAACTACAACCAAAAACCAAAAGCAAAAAAATTCAACATCAGACTGCCCTGACTGTCATCAACGTGCGCGAGCCCATTGCCGTCGTTGGCTACGGATGCCGACTGCCCGGCGATGCGACAACTGCATCCAAGCTGTGGGATCTTCTCCAGGCACCGCGAGACCTGCGGACCAAGATCCCCTCGGATCGATTCAATTCCGACACCTTTTACCACCCCAGCGGCGCCAACCATGGGGCAACGAACGTGCAGCACGCGTACCTCCTCTCCGAAGACCCCCGTCGCTTCGACCCGGGCTTCTTCGCCATCAACCCACGAGAGGCAGCGGAAATGGACCCCCAGCACCGCATCCTGCGGGAGGTGGTCTACGAATCCCTGGAGCACGCTGGACTCACCATCCCGCAGCCCCGGGGATCCAAGACTGGGATATATGTGGGCCTGATGACCAACGACTTCGGCGAGATGCAACTGCGCGACCTGGAAACAATCCCCATGTACGCCGCGACGGGCACCAGCCGGTGTATCTTGAGCCACCGGGTCTCGCATTTCTTCGACTGGCAGGACCCGAGTATGACGATCGACACCGCCTGTTCGTCCTCGCTCGTGGCCGTCCATCTAGCGGTCCAGAGTCTCCGGTCTGGCGAGACTGAGATGGCCGTGGCAGGCGGGTCCAATCTGATTCTCGGCCCGGAAACGTTCATCACCGAGTCAAAGATCAACATGCTCTCCCCGTCAGGCCGATCCCAGATGTGGGACCACAAAGCGAATGGGTATGCGCAGGGTGAGGGCCTCGTGTGCGTCGTGCTCAAGACCCTTTCTGCCGCCCGCCGTGATAACGACCGCATCGAGTGCATCATCCGCGAAACTGGCGTCACCCAGGACGGACAAACCCCGGGCTTGACGGTGCCCAGCCCGCGCAGCCAGGAGACTTTGATCCGGGAGACCTATTGACGGGCCGGGCTCGATCTTTGCAAACGGGAGGACCGACCGCAGTATTTCGAGGCGCACGGGACTGGGACGCCAACCGGGTACGTTCTTCTGTCTTTCAGCTCAAGCCCTAATTTGTCTTCCTTGAACCATTTCTGATACCTCAACCTCTTGCAGCGACCCCTTAGAAGCCGAGGCCATTTCTCTGGCATTCTTTGGCCAAAGCAATTCCCCCGCAGACATCTCCACCTCCGATTCTCTCCTCGTGGGAGGCATCAAGACCGTGATCGGCCACCTGGAAGGCGGAGCCGGCGTAGCCAGCCTCCTGAAAGGAGTCCTCGCACTGAAGCACCAGACCATCCCCCCGAACCTGCTCTTCGAAACCATCAACCCCACCGTGGCCCGCTTCACCAAACACCTCCAAATCCCAACCACTCCCACCCGATGGCCCTCGACCTCCACTCCCCGCGTCAGCATCAACAGCTTCGGCTTCGGCGGGACCAACGCCCACGTCATCCTAGAAGCCCTAACAGACACCTCTCGCAAAATAATGAACGGACACGCCACCGTCACCGAATCAGCCCTCCTCGCCCCCATCGTCACCTCCGCGCACTCCCGCCCATCTCTAATCCACAACATCCAAGCCCTGCGCGACCACCTCACAGCCCACCCCGACACCGACCTCACCGACCTAGCCTGGACGCTCGCCAACCGACGCACCGCATTCACCTACCGCAAAGCCTTCGTCGGCGCCACCACCACCGACCTCCTAACCAGCATGATCGACTGGCTCGAGCGCGCCAACCAAACCCCGCCCGACCAAAATCCTCGGCATCTTCACCGGCCAGGGCGCGCAATGGCCCACGATGGGCGCCCGACTCCTTCAAACATCCCCCATCTTCCTCGAGACCATCCACACCCTCGACGCCTCCCTGCACTTCCTCCCCGACGCCCCCCCCCCCCCCCCTTTGGTCCCTAACCGACAAACTCGCCAACCCGGACCCCTCCCGGATCCACCTCGCCGAGCTCTCCCAACCCCTCAGTCGGGATAGGAACGCTAGCGAACCAGCGCGAGCTCCCTCCGTCGTTCCGTCTCCATCGTCTGCCCTACATGTCCGAGCCGCTATTCCATCTGATGTTCGCCGAGGCGGTCATCGCCGGGAAGCCCGACTCCAGGCGGAATCCGGTCCTCTCGCTGAATATGGAGCGGGGGGCGTCGCTGTTCCTAGAGGAGGGAGAGAATGACCCCGTCTGGGCGAAAACCCCCCGGTTTTCGCATATGGGGTGGGTAGGCGGGGGTGTGGATGGTGCGGGTGTTGAGCAGTCGCTCAAGGGGATGTTGGCTGGGGTTGACGGGGAGGGGGAGGTGAGGGAGGTGTTGACGGGCGCTTTGAAGGAGCGGTTGTCGAAGATTCTGAAGCTTTCCGTCGAGGCGATTGATGCGCAGGTGCCGCTGCCGAGTATCGGTGAGTTGTCATTTCTGGGAGGGAGGGATTATGGGTGAGGGGTGGTGAGGTGGCTGATTGACTGACTGAGTTTAATAGGGATGGATTCTCTGATAGCGCTGCAGGTTCGCCAGTGGTTGCAGAAGGAGCTGGAGGTGGATGTTTCGATGCTGAGGATTACGAATGATTCCGTTGCGGATGTGGTTGGGGATATTGTCGTTCAGCTGTGATTTGAATATGATCTGGAAGTAGGGCTGGAAGATGGTCGTTCTGGATGAGAGGCGAGACACCACGACTGGGGGGGGGTACAATCCGATATGGCTCTAGGGTAAATATAAGCATAAACGAGACCTCTAGACCAAACTGGAGTGACACCCTATACATATCTATCTCCTCCCACATTTCCAGAGCACTAACCCAAGTCGTTTCACGAAGGATTTATAACAGAAGTCAAATAATACCCCTAAACTGGTACTTCACATAGCCAGAAAAATCAACACACATCAGTCAGTCTATTCACCCAGCCACCCTCTCCACACAATCACCAACACCCACTCTACCAACACTCACTCACTCACAACTCCACCTGCAAAACCTGCCCACTAACCACCACCCCACCCACGGTTCCCCCCCTGGTCGTCACATACGCGACCCCCCTCCCCTCATCAACATGCACCGACGTCGGCCCAACAACCACCTCACTATCCCCACCCCCAGCAACAACCTGCTGACTCCCATCCGCTGTGATCCTCACAACCGCATTCGTCGGCTGCGCCACATACGCGGACCCATCCGCGACAACCTGAAAATCATCCCAATCATCCCCGGCCTCATGCAACGTCGCAATGACCTCCACATCGCTGACAACCGTCCCATTAGGCGTCATCCGTACCCTGGCGAACGTGCCCCTCCCCGAGTTCGTGAAATAGATATACTCGCCCACGGTCTTCAGCCCATTGACCCCGATCGGGACGGATGCGTTCGCCGGCGCAGAGAGAGCCTCATGCTTGAATGCGACGTCTGTTTCTCCTGTCGTGGTGTCGGTGCGGAAGATGCATCCGAGACGGGAGTCGCCTGTTAGGATGGTCTGGGGTTGGGCGGGGAGGGCGGCCATGCCGTTGAGCATGACTGCGTTGGGGAGATGGGCCACAGGTTTGACGGTGGAGTTGGGGTTCTTGGCGGAGGTGTTGAAGTCGATCGTGTAGATGGTTTCGTTGGTGTAGTGGTAGCTGCCTCGGACGCCGCCGGCGATGGCATATTTGTCGGGCCCGATGGATGCGATGCCTGTGATGGCGGTCGCGCCGGGGAAGGTGGCGACTAGCTGGGCTTGCGGGTCGGGGGAGACGGGGTCCAGGGTGAAGAGCTCGCCATTGGAGAAGGTTGTGAGTAGCAGGTGGCCGTTGGGGCGGATGATGCCGTTTTCGATGTCCACGTAGGTGGTGAAGTTGAAGAGTTGGGTGGTTTGGGCGAGGGCCGAGGTGGCTAGGAGGGCCACGGGGGTGAGGGGGGAGGAGAGATGCATGGTTGGCTGTTGGGGATGGGGTTTAGGGGGTTCTTTGATGAGTGAGGTAGGAGGTTGTTGAAGGGGTGTATATGGACGAGCTGAAGATCGTTATTTCGGCCGGTCGTGTTTGTTAGCTTGGCTGAGGGGATCTGCGGCTTGGAGCCCGGATTCGGTTGTTCAGGCCGAGGAGTGTGGGGAGGACATCTTATCTGATTGATGGAATTGTGAAGGATAACTAGCTTTATGATTTCATCTAGTGGCATGAGGGACGGGAGGATGTCTGAGGGGTTGTGGGAAAGAGTATATCCTAGGGCAGTGGCGTTGCTGCCGATCCTGCGGTTGGAGCGAGTACAATTTCATCACGGCCTGGAATGGCCCATCATTTTTTATGTTTCTCCACCAGCCAGTCTACCGATTCAAGACAACAGTCCGAGTCTCCAAGAACTCTTCCAACCCCCACCTTCCCCCGAACCGTCCCCAGCCGCTATCTCCGAGCCCTCCATGGGGTAGTGTCGGCTCATCATGTACCGTCCCCCCGTTGACGTGAACCGCTCCGGCCGCAATCTCCGCAGACATCTCCAGCGCCTTGAAGTGGTCTTTCGTGAACACCGACGACGAAAGACCATACGCAGAGTGCTTCGCCATCTCCAGCCCCTGTTCCTCCGACTCAACAGTCACAATGCCAAACACGGGTCCAAACGACTCCGTGGTATAGAAATCCATATCCCGAGTAACGCCCTCGATGACCGTCGCCGGGAAAGCCAACGGATCTTCGGCAAGAGAGTTGACAGCCTGATGAATAACAGCTCCCTTCGACCGCGCATCATCGACCAGAGCCGTCAACCGGGCCTTGCTAGCCATCGAGATGACCTTGTGCGACCTCTCCTCACCCTTCAACAGCTCCAAAATCCTCCCCGTCAGCTCCCCCGCCACAGACATCACAACATAAACCAAGTCCGTTGACATGCAAATCTGGCCATTCTACCGAGTATTCGTTAGCATCCTGAAACCCAGCCAAAATCTCAAAAAGAGAGAAAACCCACATTCAAGAACCCCGCAAGCACAACCTCCCCGGCCACTTTCTCCAAGTCCGCATCCCCCAGAACCAAAACCGAATTCTTACCCCCGAGCTCCAACAAAACCGGCTTCAGGGCCATCGCAGCCTTGGCCGCAATGATCCTCCCGACGCCCGTCGACCCCGTGAAATTACATTTCTTCACGGCCGGATGCTCAATCATGCACTGGTAGATGTCCGCGGCGTCTTGCGGCCGATGCAGAATGAAGTTCACCACGCCGGGCGGGAAGCCTGCTTCGCGAAAGAGGGTGGCGATGAGGTGGTGGGTTCGGGGGCTGAGTTCGGAGCCCTGATTCATCCATTCCATTAGTAGCCGAATCAGATATGTTAGGGGGGGGGGGTTCGCTGAGAAGTGACGAACCTTAAGAATAGCCACATTCCCCGCCGCAATCACCGGAATCACGGCCCTCAGGCCCAGAATAAGCGGTGCGTTCCACGGCGCGATACCCAGCACCACACCTAACGGCTTCTTGAATACCAGTGCGTAGGTATTCCCCTTCGAGGACGGGATCGCACCTGTCGCGGCGTCATTAACCAGCGAGGCGGTCTCTTCGATCGCCCCCGCCGCGACGTCGATGTTGTTCTGGGACCATAGCGGGGTGCAGTGGATTTCGTCTTCGATGAGGGTCTGTATGGCGGGTGCGTTTTTGTGGAGGAGCTGGTTTTTGTTCTGTGAGCTTCGGGTGGGATTGGGAAGGGACAGAGCAGAGGGGGGTTACTTTTGCTAGGTTTAGGAGGAGTTCGCGGCGTCTTGACGGCGGCGTTTGGGACCATGCGGGGAAGGCAGCGGCGCTGGATTCGACGGCTTGGATGGCGAGGGCGGGGGTTGCGCCTTGGAAGGAGGATGGGGTTGAGCCGGATGGTGAGGGGAGGGGGTGTTTGTGGTCGTCGGTGGGGAGGATTATGTCTTCGCCGTTGATTATTAGGGGGATGGTGGTGGAGGACATTCTGGGGTGGTTGTCCTGCTGGTGTGTGTCTGTCGGTCTGTCGGTCGATATGTCTCTTTCACTATGTGTCTGGTTGTTTTTGTCTCTGTCGGTAGGGAGTATGACGAGGGGGGTTTCTTCTGGGTAGAAGATGGGCCAGGGATGCTCAGGTTATCTACAAAACAAATCCACGTGGACTGCCCTACCCACGGTATACATACTTCTACTACTACCTACCGATCCCCATAGCCGTCAGACACCCACCCCATTCCCGATGACTAGGGTTTTTATGCCAATAGACTGCATTGAGGGGTCAATGTACGAACCTACTAGTGGCTACAAGGACCAATCGTATCCATTCCATGGCCTGTTAGTCGACTCGGGATAGGGATTCGGGAGGCGAGCATGAGCTGCCCTCAAAGGATTGATAATCCATTGCAGACACAAGGCGAATGTCTCATTTCCCCTGTTGCCGGGTTTTCTAGCCGGGTCGCCTCCACGGGGTTATTTTCGAGCTAATCCGAAATTGTCTGGCTGTATATCCGTGATTTGATGGGATGCTATATCCGGGCCAACCAGGGTGACTGGCGGCCCGGAGATGCGCATATGTCGGGCTTGGCGTGGGGGGGGGCGGATCCGGGGGAGGATTGGGGGAGGATTGGGGGGAGGGCCTGGAGTATTGCCCGGGAGGTGGTGGACGGGGAAGGTCTCTGTCAGGGTGCTGTGCTAACGTTATAGTATGGAATTTATTATGATCTGATTTTGAATGGAATGATAGGTGATACTGCATGCTACTGATGAGCAAATACGTTCAATTATCGGGGTTCACTGGCCTCTCAGAAGACATAGCCGATGCTCGGCTAGGTGTGTATACCCTCAACGCCACCTCGGCTTTCTGCCGGAGACCGGCCCCGTACTCACGCCAAGGCCTCAACATCCTCGATTGTGGAGGCCGTATCGGCTTTGCCGCTATGTCCGTGCTACCTCCAGCAGGATCAAAGCGTAACCAAGCTGCAAGGGTCGCCGTGAAGATCCGCCGGCGGCTGGAGATCTCTCGATCCACATGAAGCCAAAGTTCGTGGAGTTAATGTGGACTACATGGGATCCTGCCGTCCCGAGGTGATCCTGAAGGTAGCAGCTTGGTTTGCTCGACTGCCTTCTTCTTGAGTGTGTGCTGTTGTTCCTTTGTTGTCGAGTAGCCTGCGTTGGTTATGTACATCGAGTTGATGCGGCTTAGCTACTCATCACTGGATATATTTTGAGGTGATACTGCCAGGGCTAGAAAATTGTATATAGCATAATATACTGCATCTCGTGGAGTTCATGGATTATACGGCAGGGTGAATTCATTTTATTGCTTCAATCGGGAGCGATAAAGAGTAAGACGCAACCAGAGCATTCCGTGATATATATATCTTTGCCGTGTGTGCTTCTTTTCTAGTAACAGCCCCGACCAGGGTTTCCTCTACCATGCGTCATAAAAGGACAGGCTTCTCAATCGAAAGCATATTATAGGAAGAAAATTGTATATTTTCATACAATCGAGTATCCATTGTGTTGAATCACTGCATCTACGGAGGTTACTGAGCTGTTAGAGTCGAGATCCAGGGTGGAATTGTGAGCACTGCAGTGCACTGCACTCCGAACTGGTACATGCACAATTCCCCAACACAAGCAGACACTACTATTATATATCCCAATGCATATCATCAAATGCCGTTGGAATTGCCTAGACTCAACTCATTTTTGTCAATTCTGTTTCACACAAACGACTTGCCAGATTGACTCGGAGACAAGCCTTGTAGCAGAGTCACTAAACGGTTGTAAATTTTCGCACCCACACCCACACACCCACAATAATTTCCTGCGACGCCCTCACAACTGCTGGATCTCGCTGAGAAACGGCTGCCACAGCCAGTGTGCCACTTCCAAGGCAACCAGATTCTCATTTCCTGTTTGGCCCGGCAACGACTTCCACTGTTGAGCTATGGAGTGACGTCTGTGGTGTGCAGATTTTGATTATATGTTTGCGCCCACTGCCCACTGCCCACTGCCCCGAGATGCCCCGCACCAATGTACGGTGAGCAGCCCCTCCGGACTCCAAACTACTCCAGAGTCTCGACACTACGTCGAGAGTAAAAATCAACAGAGGCCCACTACATCATCTGAATCGTGTATCAAACCCAGTCCAGCCGGATCACCGCATCGAGGCAGCCTCCGACAAGTCAGGCAAGGAAGACAGGGTTGGGCATGTGAACCAACAACCACACTTTCCTTCCCTCCCTTCCAAACCAGACCAGACCGTATGATCCGGCCGGCCCTGATGATCGATCCCACAGCCACCGACGAGGAGGGATATCCGGCGCGAGCATCCTGGGCGTGAGGGCTGTGTATCAGGTTGGGGGCATGGGACGGGACGTGGGTGGCCGAACGCCACCGATGAAACCCGGCATTATTCACTATTCATTATTCACGGATGCCAACGCGCGCGGACTGGGCTCCTGAGTTTTCCTGACCTTCTCAACCCACACGAGGCCCTGGTTCGGCATCTGACCGATGCCGTGCCATGGTTGGAGGAGGGTTGGAAACCAGTGAGGGCGCAGAAGTAAAAACGTAGAAAAAGCCAAACCGCAAGCAGGCAGGGATCCGCGGGGCTTGGCTGGTTCGGGCGCAGCAGGCCGCATCGGGGTTGGCTCGGGGCTAGGCCGAAAGCGGGGGAGGCAACCCGCGATCTTGCCCGGTTTGGGTCAGCGGGAGTCACCTCCACGAGCAGCCCGAGGCGATTGACACTGACACGGACACACAGAAACAAAAAAACAAAAAACAAAAAGAATGACCAGTCTGGGACTCGAACCCAGGACCTTGTCCGTGTTAAGGACACGTGATAAACCAACTACACCAACCGGCCATTGGATGAGAAGCTGTGGCCTCCTTTGCCGTCAAAAGCCAGGCCGGGCCCTGAGTGCCCAGCCCGCACCCTCGGCCCGTGTACGCTGATCAGCCCTCACTCCCTCACCACCAGCTGCAGGGTAACACCACTCTGCGCAACGCACCACTACGGCCTCATGCATGATATATCATGATCTTTTATCCCCCCATTACTCTCCCGATCGCCACTCCACACTGTCACGCGACCCCATATATCTCGTGTTCACCCCCACGCCCAGTCCTCGCCGGCCGCATCACTCGGCATCCTGCTGGCGGGAGTGCTCCGTCCGAGGCCCGGCATGCCGTCATTGCCGTCAGCTCTGCATCAGCTCTCGCCTGCTCCGCTGCGTAGCATCGGACGAACCCGGCAGCTTACGGTGCGCCTCCGTTCCTGCTCCCCGTCCTGCTCGCCATCCCGACCCGGGGATTCGACGACCATTCGGCGCGGTGGGGTGGCCCATACACTATACGTGTCAAACAATAATCAACGCACCAGACATTACCCGCTCGCACGACGGCCAGACTGTTCAGCAACGGGCGTAGAAACTAGAATAGGGGAAGCTGGCTTTAGGCTAAAGAGTCTGCCGGGTAAACAGTCGGTTTGGCGCTATAGAGACTGGGCATATATACGCGAGGCGCGAGTCACGCATCCTCTTCGGGTCCAGACGGACGCAGAAAAAACAACAGGTCAGCCGAGCTGTCCGGCTCGTTCTGGGCAGTTGATCCTGCTTCTGTGCGGTGCGCGACTAAACTGCTTCGGGGTGGACCCGATGGGGGGGGGGGTTGCGTAGATGAGGTCCTGGCGGCCTCGAGGTTGAATCAAACCGTTCGGGAACTGCTCCAGGGTGTCGCGATGATCCTGTCATCGCAGTAGTACGGCAGTAAGAACGCTACGTAGGTAGATTTAAGCGTTGCGAACTCCAGATGGAGTCCGATGGGTGCATTCAGATTCCTGGGGTTCACATCGTATCATCGCCCGACTGACACTTGACGGCCATCGTCTGCCAGCGCGGCCGATGAGGGTCGGCATGCAGGCGCCTCACTGCATCCATTTCCCGACTCGGCTTCGGTGAGCTTTTTTCCCCCGAAGTCAAGCCGGCACTACTCCCAAGTGCGTCGGCCGGACCCATGGGGTGGCGAGTCTCCGAGTCGGCCCGAGGGCTCGATTGGCCCTGGTCGGGATGCCGACTGGGGGAAAGGATCCTGATCTCGGGCGGGTTCCGTGGGCGGTTCCCTCGTCGGCCATCAGGGGGGTGGCCATGATATCTGCTCGTAGAACGTAACACACACCTTCCAGGGAACAGGCAACCAAGTCAAACCTGCCCACCGTTCGGGTGCCAGAAGAGGGGGTGGGAAAGAAAAAAAACTCTGCATGCACAAGGAACAGGCAGTGATGGCCAAGTTTCGCCGAGGTTTCGCAGACTCCAACCAGCGGGCCAGGACCGATCGACGGCAAAGTCTAGGGCCCACTTGGCCCAACATGATGCCTGGGCCGGGGCAGGACCGCAACCCCCCCAACTGGCCCCTCTCGTGGAGCCGGCTGGCCCTGGCCGGCGTCATTCGCGCAGGGCAGTGAGACTTCTCCAGCCTCGGGGCCACCGTCCAGTTCCCACCCCGACTTTATGACGCACCCCAGAAGGGTATCGAAGGTGATGTTGATGCCCCCCCCGGTGGGCCGACAGCTGCAATCTCTGGGATATCCCGGAGTTCTCACCCACGGAGACTACGGAGCACCCGGGTTTGCCCCCTTCCCCCGTGTTTTGCGTCCAGCTTTATATCTCCCCCATCTTCCCCCTTCCTCCCTCCATCTTTCCCCCTCTCACTCCTCCTCTCCCTCTCCTCCCTTCCTCTCATACCTCCATACACCATGGATAAGTCCGACAAGTCCCAACCCGGGCTCTCCACCCACCAGGAGAATGCCTCCTCCGGCCCCTCCAGCCTCAACGGCTCCAACGCCCGCGGCCTGATCGCCGGAGGGAAGTACCTGCAGGACCTGTCCTCGCAGGATGCCACCGTCCAGACCGTCGACTTCGACCTCCCCTTCACCCAGACCGAGCAGGTCACCCACAACGATAACCAATACATCGTCCTCAACTTCGTTTCCGGCGACAAGGAGAACCCCTTCAACTGGGACCCCAAGTACAAGGCCTTCATCGCGACCCTCCTCTGTCTGATGACCCTCTTCATCGGTCTGGCCACCACCGCCTACAGCTCCGGCACGGGTGACATGGGCTCCGACCTGGGCACCACCACCGAGATCACCCAGCTGGGTCTGTTCGTCTTCAACTTCACTTGTGCCCTGGCCCCGCTCTTCCTGGCCCCCTTCTGTGAGCTGGCAGGCCGCCGCGTCGTCTACACCGGCTCCTACGCCTGCTTCTGCATCATGTTCATCGGCCTCTCCCTGGGCAGGAACATCGCCACCATCCTCGTCTGCCGTGCCCTGCTCGGTCTCTTCGGCTGCGTCGGTACCATCCTCGTCGGTGGCACCTTCGGTGATATGTACTACCCGGAGAACCGCGCCATTCCCGTCGCCTCCTTCTCCTTCATCGCCATCCTCGGCACCGTCTCCGCCCCCATCTACGCCGGCTTCATCGACCAGCACCTGCACTGGCGCTGGGTCGAGGGCATCCAGGGCCTGGCCAACATCCCCCTCGGCATCATCATCCTCTTCTTCCTCCCCGAGACTCGCGGCTCCGTCGCCCTCGGCAAGCGCGCCAAGCTCCTCCGCAAGAACACCGGCGATGACCGCTACGTGACCGAGAACGAGCTCGAAGCCCCCGGCATCAAGCACATGCTGCACAACTCCTCCGTCAAGGCCATCAAGATGCTGGCCACCGAGCCCGTGGTCTTCGCCTTCGGTCTCTGGATCTCCTTCGCCTGGTTCCTGACCTTCCTCTTCCTGAGCATGATCCCCATCACCTTCGAGCAAAAGAAGGGCTGGAACGAGGGTGTCTCGGGTCTGCCCTACATCGCGCTCGCCCTCGGCACCACCATCGGCTTCGGGCTCAACTTCTTCCAAATCCGCAAATACGACGCCATGGTGCAAGCCGGCCGCGCCCGCCCCGAGGCCCGTCTCTACGGCGCCCTGTTCGGCGCCGTCTGGCTCCCCATCGGCCTGTTCATCTACTCCTTCACCCAGTACAGCTACCTCCCCTGGATCGCGCCCTGCATCGCCCTTGTCCTCATCAGTATCGGCATCTTCTTCATCTTCGAGTCCTGCTACAGTTTCACGTCTGACTGCTACGGCGAGAGCTCGTCTTCGGCCATCGCCGGCCAGGGTTTCATGAGAAACACCCTCGGCGCTATCTCCCCGCTCTTCGCCACCCAGTTCTTCGATAACGTCGGCAGCGCCTACGCCGGTCTGATCTTGTCGTTGATCGCCACCTTCCTCACCCTTATCCCCTACGTGCTCTTCTGGTACGGCCCCAAGCTCAGATCCAAGAGTCGTCTCGCCAGCCGTGTCTCCCACGCGGGTGACTCCGTCGGCGCTACCGACTCCGAGTCGAGTAGTGGTGACGAGAAGGCTCCTGCTGGTCAGGCTGCTTGAGTTTTTTTTTTTTTTCAAGTCGATCTTGCATTGCATTGCATCTGGATTATGCGCTTATGTATATATGAGTGGTGTTTTATGAGTCGTCGGTATATATTATTTGGTTACTATTATTGATGTAGAGAGAAAATATATTTTTTTTTCATGAGTTATATCGTGATTCTTCCTCGGTGTAGTCGATTGAGTATTGTGTCTTTGTGTGTAGTGGAGTGGGGGTTGGGCGGCTGGTCGAGTATCGTGTGATAGAAGTTAGGGGTTGTTCTGAAGGTGTACGACTTGGATAACTTTACTATCGGCTATGCTACATATATGCGGACCCCTCTTCCTGCTACTATTCAATTAACGACAGTTAACACGGGTATCATAAACACTCCCATCCCTCCCTCCCTCCCTCCCTCCCTTTCATTCCCAGCCGATACAAAGTTTTACACTGACTGACCTACCACCGCAGATCCGCAGTCCAGCGCATAAACCTAGCCTCACCCCAGAAGACCCCCTATTTCTCACCTAATCCCTCTTTTTACTCTCTACATCTACTTTGTACAGAGTAGTGAGATTAGAGAGTGACGCGAAAAAACTAATACTCCCCCTTCCCGCTCTGCAAAACCAACACATCCCCCACCCCTCCACCACCAGCACCACCACCTAACCCAACCAACAACGCGCGGCCCAACACCCCCAACACCCTCCCAGCCTCGACCTCATTCCCCCCCTCCACTTCAAGTACCCCATCCAACCGCTCATTCCGTCTCCCCACAACAACCATATTCCCCGCCTTACTGCCCGACCGGCCCATCTCCTCCTTCACGTTCTGCACCGTCTTCGCCACGATATCCCCTTCGGATCCGGAACCAGGGAGGGCGAGTTTCTTGAATACCACCCTGGACACAAGGTCCTCGGGGAGGGAGTCGCGGAGGGTGGCCAGGAAGATGGCATCGCTTTCTGGCGGGGGATGGGGGGTGGAGCTGCTGCCCGCGGAGACGGCGCCTCCGGAGAAGAAGGCCCTGGGGAGGGATTTCGGGGTGTGTTGTTTGGTGGGGGAGGGGGATTGGAGGTCGATGTGCAGGACGGTGGCGGTGACTTGGTCGTTGCGGGCGAGTTGGAGGACGAAGCGTAATGCGAAGCGGTCGTCTTCGCCGCCGAAGAAGGGGAGGAGGATGTGGTGGGGTTTTGTTCGTGATCTGGTGGGGAGGGAATTGGTGCTGAAGGCGGAGCGGGAGGGCGGGGAGCGGAGTTCGCGGCTCGGTTGCTTTTCGGGGGATTTGGGGGGGTGGTGGTGAGGGGAGAGGGATTGTTCGATCAGCAGGCCGGTGTTGCAGGGCGTGTGGGCGAGCACGTTGGCGACGAATTCCGTGTAGGGGTTGTTGGTGAACCGCGCGGCGTCGTCGAGACCGAGCCCTGAGACCGGGTCGGCGAGGGAGCCGGATTCGCTCCACGGGAGGAGGAGGAGATCGGAGGTGTCGTCGCGGGCGAGGTGGACGACCGTGTCGGCGAAGGTGTGTTCGGGGATGATGGAGACGCCGGCCATGATGGATAGGTCGTGCCATTGGCCGAAGGCGCGGAAGGTGTTGACCACGGGGTCCCAGAGGGTGTGCTGGTCGAGGAGCTCGGAGACGGTCATCACGGAGGAGTCGCGGTCGGTCAGTTCGATGAGGCGCACGCCGTGGACGTGCAGGGCTTGCGGGGTGTCGTCGAGTTCGGTCGGTGCGGATTCGTCGGGTTCCGGGGATGCGGGCCGGGGGGTTTTGTCCGGGTGGATTTGGGGCACGGGCGGTTGGTTAGGGCCGAGCAGGGCGGCCAGGTTGCACAGGCTGGAGAGGCCGTCCAGGCGGAGATAGACGAGGAGTTTGCGGACGGGGTCGGCGCGGAGTTGGTCCTTTGCGAGGGTGACGCTGTCGGCCCGCGAGTCGGGCTGGATGACGTTGCCGGCCCAGTCGATCTCGCCGCGGCGCCAGCGGTCGACTTTGGTCTGGTACCATTTCGGGTACAGGGCGACGGTGAGGGGGGTGGTGGCGAAGGTGGTGACTAGGGCCATGACGACGAACATGGTGAAGGTGCGCGTGCTGAGGATGCGGGCTTGCAGGCCGATGTTCTGGGGAGGAGGAGGAAGTTAGGGGTTTAGGGCATGGGGATGGGGGAGTGGAGGGGGGGGGGGGCAATATACCAGGACGATCAGCTCCACCAATCCCTTGCAGCTCATCAGCACACCGATGGAGAGACTCTCGCGCCAGAGCAGCCCGCAGAAGCGCGACGCCAGGGCTCCCCCCGCGACCTTGGCCGTGAAGGCGATCGCAATGATGCCGATCACGTAGCCCCAGACGGTGCCGGTGTCCAGCAGCCCCAGGTTGGTCTGCAGGCCGGACAGGGTGAAGTACAGCGGGAGGAAGAGGGCGGCGACGAGATCCTCGATCTTCTCGGTCAGCTTGATGGCGAACCCGCCCTCGTGGGGGCACAGCAGGCCGATGATGAAGCCACCGAAAATGGCGTGGATGCCGATGACTTGCGTGAAGAAGGCCGAGGCCAGGGCGATGAGCAGGGTGACGGCGACTACCGATTGACTGGGGCCCTTCTGCAGACTGCCGGTGCGCTGCAGGAAGCGCAGGAACAGCGGACGGAAGACGAAGACGAGGAACAGGATGTAGCCGACGCACACCAGCAGCACGTACAATGCAGTGATCCCGGAGCCCGCGTTGACCAGGGCCACGCACAGAGCCAGCAGGATCCAGCCCACCACGTCGTTGCCCACTCCGGCAGACAGCACGATCACGCCCACGTTGGTGGTGAGCAGCTTGAGCTCGGTTAGGATGCGGCACAGCACAGGGAAGGCGGTGATGGCCATGGCGATACCGATGAAGAGCAGGTAGGTGTCGAAGTTGACGTCGACGGTGTCGGGTTCGTTCTGGAAGGTGTTGTATAGCCCGTACGCAATGGCGCAGCCCAGCCCGAACGGTAGGATCATCCCCGCCGCTGACACGCTGATAGCCACCCGCCAGTTGCTCACCAGGAAGCGCATGTTCGTCTCGAGGCCGACCAGAAACAGAAAGAGGACCAGCCCCAGGTTGGCCACCAGGTTGAGGTTGGGGATGGAGGCAGTGGGGAAGATAGTGTCGGTGAAGCCGGGGATGCGCCCCATCACGGACGGGCCCAACAACACGCCCGCAATCACCTCCGCAATCACGCGCGGCTGGCGGATCTTGGACAGCGGCCAGTGCAGCAGGCGACAGAAGATGATGATGATGCCGGCCTGGATGATGAAGATGATGATGGGGTTGGAGGTGTCATAGTGGGTGGGGTTGCTGCCCTCGAGGATGCCCCCTTGAGCCTTGACCTTGGTGGTGGTGGAATTGGACATGACGTCTTAGGCCTGACCAGGCCAGAAAACGCGATGACGATGGGGGGGGGGGGGGGGGAGATAAAGAAGATAAAGAAGAGAGAAAAGGTAAGGAAGAAGGGAGAGATCTGGGGACTGCGGGGATTTCCACGCAATCGCAGGCGACGTCGCCAATCGGTCGGGGCTGGCGGGTCCACGTGTCGGAATACGAGGCTTCCGCGCCGCTGCATCACCAGACGCTCCCCCCCGATGAATAATAACCTTCCCTTGACAGCTCCCCGGGTCTAGACAGTCTAGACTCGGTCACCTGCATCGCGTCCATGGCCAGCTTGGAGAGCTCACTGTTCCTGATCGACAGGAGCCCAGCGCACCCGCTGCTGGCTGCCTGGCTGCTGGCTGCCCTCGCGATGGCCTCGGGCGAAATCGGTGGCGAATGAGCGGTGGGATGGGGGCCGTTGCGGGCAGCTAGGGCTGGTCCGTGCCGCTCGTAAAGACGAACAGGCTGGGGAGAGGGCAAGGGGTCGGCTACATCCACACTTAATCTGGACCCGGTCGGGCTGTTGACGAACCCACCCTATCACACCCCAGTCTGATCCGTTTTATTCCCTCGCCCAATGGCATGCGGATTGCCTTCGAGCATTCAATGCATGACACGGACCGAGGCGCTCCATTGCAAGCGACAGCCGACAACTCGAATTATGATCATACGATCACACTTGGCGTCTTCCATCGATTCGCGAACCCAACCCAACCTTACAAAGATCGTATATGCGCCCAGCGCAATGGGCAACAACGATATCGGGGGTCGACCAGAGATCGATATCCCAGCACCAGTGCCAAGATGGGCCGAGTGAACCAAAAAGGGCTAGCGACAACCAACCAGGACCCGAGAAATAAAACAGCCCTCATTATACATTCCTTGGCGGGGTGGCACGCGACTCCACTCCCCGATCCTTCGAGGCGACGCGATCGGGCTGGGTTCGCGATAGGGGGGGCTCGTGTGATGACGGATCTTGTGGTCCCCTGTACGAGGCAATGCCCGATGCGATCCATGCCTTGGGTCGCCAATGAGGTGTCTGCGAATAAATGAGTGGGGTTTCAACACCCGGTGAAGTTATACACCAGGATGAGGCATTGAGCATCCACGGCTGTTCTCTAGGGAGTCAATGTGTGCTTGCTAGCAACAGGGAGCTCGTCTTACTTCATTAAAATTATTACTGCATTTAAGAAGGTTTCTGAAGGTGTATAGAGTAGAAATGATTCAGGTGATGTCAGTTAATATGATCAGGAGACGAATGAGTTAATGATTTGTTTATAAGCAGTATCAAACCTCAAAGTGTAATTCTTCCTCTTTTAGCTTTAATCCAGCCTATCGCAGGACGGTTAAGAATGTATAACAGGAGTGATAGACATCAGAACATTGAAATACATGTGATAGTTCATTTCTTATTGTGTATGTAACCGTTGAAGATGCTATCGCTTCACTGCTTTAGAGGCGTCAATGCACTCAACTTCGAGCAAAGACGCGAATAACCTCAACAGAGAATAACAAGCTGACCCACAAAGTCATATCAGAATCCAGTCCTCACCTCAAAACGATCATCAGATCATCATAAGCAGTCCGGTCATTAAGGAATCTTCTACCAAAAATATCCTTATTGACCTCCCCACCATCACGATAGAGTAGCCTCCACTGCCCAATATCCCCCATTTCGGTCAGCACCACCCCAACAATGATGGCGATCATCTTAGGGCCGAAAGTAGGCTTGGCAGGACACTCAAACGGCGGGGCTCCAAACGGCATGAACGCCTCCCTCTGCTCCCTTGTCAGATTCGCCCATCGAAACGGATCATACCTCTGGGCACTCCTTCCCCAGACATCCTCAGACAGATGACATGACTCGATATCAGCCGCACAAGTCACTTGCTCATCCTCCCACTGAAATGTGCGATAGATCCGTTTGGTAGGAGGATAAAGCCTCAGGGCCTCGAGAACCAGATCCTCCGGCGAGAGCCCAGACTCAGCCTTCTCCTTGAATCTCCCCATCGTCGGCCTTCTAGCGAAGCGCACCATAGTATCCACCCAGCTCGGATCACCCCTCCTAATCTCAAGAATCATCCGCAACGCCACCCGCCAAGTCGTCTCAAACCCCGGCAACACAAGATTCAACGGATTCTCCTTCGCGCTCCAAGAATCACAGTACGGAAAAAGAGACAACAGAATCTCCCGCACACCAGCGCTTTGACCCGCCAGGGGAATCTCATGATCCTTCGCGATCATCCACAGCCGATTAATCTCCTCCGCCAAATCAAGCAGATCGATTTCATACCAGACATCTGTGTCGAGATCCATGTCCAGCAAAGCAAGGAAGACAAGTCGCAGGGACAGAGACTGCACGAGTTTCGAGATGGGCATTTCGCCCAGTGCATGCGAGAACCATTCACGAGCGGTTTCGTGGATTCGCTGCGCGGTGATGTGCCATTCCCGGGCTTTGAGGTTCATAAGGGCGCGCGACTTGTGCACGAATTCGTGGGCGTAGGCTTTGTCAGTGGTGGTTAATGCGTTGTCGATGTCGAAGGCGGTTTTGATTCGGCGGTTGGGGATTTCGCGTGATTCTAGGGGGGAGAGAAGGTTCCTTTTGTTGAGGAATTGGCTGTCTCCTGCGATCAGCTGGCGACAGTGTTTAGGGTTGGTGATTCGCGTTTCGTGAGTGGTGGCGCGGTATTTGGCTTTGATGGAATAGAATGCGATAATGGCGAGCAGGAGCAGGATTATGTACACCGAAAGAGTGTAGAGAGACATCTTGTAGGCTACCTTGGCAAGGGGTCAGTTGGAAGGAAGAACGAAATGGGATGGGTTCATGAACAGGTGGTGGGTGTACTCGACGTGTCGAGAGTTTGGAGTTGTGGTTGAGTCGTGAAGGTAAACAAGAAAGACACGCTCGAGGATACGGGTTGCCGGGGCTGTAGGTGCCCAAAAGCTCGATTCACATGGGTAAACAATGTGAATGCTATGCCGTATATCATTGTCGAGGCGAGGAAGACGCCGGCAATACGGGTTGGACTGATACGCGTTTGGCGTAATGATAGTGACTGCTTGACCCTCAGTATGGGATATACGGGTACGATGGAGGACATGGATGGAAATGGGCATTCAATTTGGCAGTGACTTGCTCGAGAACAATTGAAAGAGATATTGCCAAGGCTACTGGCACGAAGTCAGGCATGTTGGGTCCTCTATTAGTAAAGCCATTCTCCATTCAATACAACCTCGACGCTCGAATATTTTATACCTCAAAATACTGGCCTGGATGGCGTAATGCCATAAACCGCGAAGCAGCGCTGTAGATTCACCGATAACAAATAAATTGATCGTCCTTTCGCCACGCCTGTGCTGTGGCATGGCAGAGTAAGTGGATAACCTCGCCCTCGCTAGGAAATATAACAGCAAGATTCTTTTTTCAAACACCCGAGAAGCTTTCGAAGCCATATCCCGCAAGGAAAGAAAATACAGAAAGAACCCCAGATAGCGATACTATGAAGCACTCACTAGACAATACACCACAGCTCAACAGCAGAAGAAAAAAACCCCTTAGCCAACTTCCCCCAACATTACACGATTTCAACAACACCGCAAAAATACTACCTCTCCTCCCGACTCCCAACCCACGCCTCATAATGATCCCTTAAAACCCCCTCCACCGAACGATACACCATCCCCAACTCCCTCACACTCTTCCCATTATCAACCTCAAACCTGACCCCTAAATTCCCCGCAAACCCCCATATCGAGACCCCAATAAACGGCCCCGCCGCATAAACCAACACCCTCGGAAGATTCCTTCTCGGCAACACCTTGGGACTCCGATGAACCGACCTCACCACATCCGCCATCTCCAACAGACTCAGGGTTCCCCCCCCCGGCAACAATATACCTTCCCTTCGCAGACTCACTCGTCGCAGCACTCACATGCGCCTCCGCCACATCCCGCACGTCCACGAGCGGATAATACAGCTCGGGAACGCCCATCCGGTTGTCGCCGCGGAACATGTTGTCCACCATGAACAAGCTTCCCGAAATAGATTCAGGGGTGAGGGACGGTCCGAGGACAAGGCCCGGGTTGATGACGACCAGGGTCTAGCGGCTCTGGGCGGAGTGCATCTTCCAGGCTTCGCGTTCGGCGATCACCTTGGAGTAGTGGTAGGGGTTGTTGGTGGCGCTGCTGGTCGAGTTCCAGGCGGTTTCGGTGAGGATGGGGGTCGGGGAGCGGGTGATTTCGATGGCGTCGCTGTACATGGCCGCAACTTAACAGATATTAATAATGGGTTGCTGGGGACGAAGGGACGGGAGATGGATTGGGTTACTAGAAGAAGTGAGAACGACGCGCCGGACGCTTTGGCATTGATTAACCGACTCCAGCACGTTTTTGGTCCCTTGTAACGCCGGCTCCACGCACTCCTTGAGTCCGTCTTTGATCTGCGCTGGGATCATGAATGGGGAGGCGACGTGGTAGACGACCGTGCAGCCGTCGATTGCTTGTTGGAAGGAGCCGTCTTTCATTAGATCGGCTTCGAAGAGGGAAAGTCGTCCTGGGTGTTGGGATTGTAGGTCTAGAAGCGGCTTGCATTTCGTGGTGTTTTTGAGGCTGCGGACAGTGGTGTGCACGGTGTGGCCTTGCTCGAGGAGGAGCTTGACTATGTACAGGGCGATGAAGCCTGTGCCGCCGGTGGCGAGGCAGGTGGACATTTTGATGGTGGGTTGCTGTTGGCAGGTTGGGGTGGTGATTGTTGATGGGTATTGGGGGGGGGGGCAGCTCCATTTAACCATTCAGCGGCGCATAGATACTGGGTGTGCTACTATCAGGAGCTAGAATGTTAACTCCGACAGAGGAACGATTCGATGTTGCCATTGCTTCGATGTCTTTTGATCGCTGATGTAGGGTTCGGCCGTGACTCGGGCGCACAGCCGGAATGCCGTAACTCCGGGGTTCTTACGGCCGTAAGACGCGCCGCCGCCCTTCACGTTCCTCACTACTCCGTAGCCACGATGAACTCCTACGGCCGTAAGCGCATGCGGGTATCTATGAAAAGGTATCAAACCCGAGGGGCTATGATAAGAAGCTTTACGTTTGCACTCCCTGATACGAATTTCAAAAAATGGAAAGCTTGAATTTTGGAAGGCTATGTTTATTTTGTTTCGATGAATGACAACACGCGATGAGTGCAGGTGGTGCTTGCAAAACATTGCACAATCTCACAAAACAAAAAAAGACTCCCAACCCCGAGTAGCCAGCTGCTTTATTCTACGACGAGGATTTCATGCCAGCCAAACAAAATTCCCGGCATCCTGGACATCCAGCTCGCCGTCATTGGTCTGAGGAGGAAACACTGTGTCCCAGAAATTCTGCCAATGAAACGATCAGTATAAGTACATTGCTTGCTATTACGGGGGAGGGGAATGGAGCTTACCCAGTCGATTTCCAGCCTTTCCGCATCGATACCGTTGGGATTATAGCCCGAGGCTGCCTTGTATGCGTCCACCGGTTGTGTTGAAGGGGGAGGAACGTGCCGTGGATTATGCGATTGTGAGGCGGTCCCACCAGACACAGAAACCCACGCATATGGCGACACTTCAAGGACACTTGTCGACTCAGTGATTCCTCTGCCGCCGTCGGGATTAGAGGAGAGGCTCTCCGGTCGGGTATCTGTGCTATTTACACTGGAAACAACATCATGAGGCTGCTGATTTACATCTTGGCTGGCATCAGAATCGGCGTGGGCATAGTTGAGTCCCATGCTAGGGTCTGGATCGTCGCTAGTATGAGGGGTAATAACAAATGCCGAATCCTGGATCTTTGAAGGCATCTTTAGCCCTTTCGCGGCTTGATATACACGCATCCTTTCAGATATCAACGCAAGGAGGTAACGAGCCTTCATTTCTCGATAACGGATAACTTCCTGCAGTGAGGGAGTCGCGGATACATTAAGCGTTGGAAGATTCGCCAGAGGTTCAGCGAAGATGAAGTCAAGACAACGCCAAATGCGACCCGCTTCCTTTCGCATGGGGAAGACAAACACTTCATACAGTAGCAGGAATGCTGTGTGGTACTGGTGATAGGAACGACTATACCAAGACCACGGACGGAGGTCATCCGCGGATTCCAATTCGACTGCCGCCTCAAGCGCATCGGCGCCTGTGCTGAGAACGATTTGGCGCAGTCGATCGGGGATCCGGTAAGCGACACTGTTCATATAGCGATGCAAAAGGCACGTATAGAGCAGGCTGACCATCAGCTTCAGCGCCAACCCCGCCATTCGTTGGAATGGCTGTCGCTGGGAAGAACCGTTGACCAATGGGCCATATTTGTTGTCCATCGCGGGCCGGAAGTTTTCCAGCTTGGCGATCGCGTTAGTGAGACTAATTTTCTTTGCGTCGACTTCATCGCGAAGGAAGAAGCCTTTACGATGCATCTCCTGGCACTCGAATCGAATCATCGAGAATACCGTGTCGTTCCAGACTGTTGGTGAGCAGAGCTCAAAGGGAATCCGTGTGGTGTAGCCATCCGGTTGGATAAACGGCCGAGGGCCCTGGATCTCACTCGTCCTGATATCGAGGTAGCAGATTTGGTACCAGATCAGCCGCCGAATCTGACATTCGGCCGGTGCGAAACCATACTCGGACGGATCTCGATGGAGGCCCATACACTCAGCTAACCTGATTGCCATACCGACAAGAACCGAGTGGGCGCGAGAAACCTCATCCAGACACATCGCAAGCTGTGAATAGTTTATCCCGATTAGTTGATGACCCAGAATCGCGAGAGGCAATGAAAAATGGAACTGCATTCCTACCAAATATGCCACGAATGCCTGAAGGGTTTCCGTCTTCGTTGACATCAGCAACTGCGCTTTGCCAAGCGCAACCTCCGTGCCCAACTGCAGACGAGCCTTCAGCTCCTCTTGAAACCTATCATATTCACCCAGATCCTGCTGATCATCCACATGCATGCTCACCATTGACGAGAAGAGCACCGCGCAGACAATCGCTCCCAGCGACGGGGGCAAGTCATACCCATTGTCCACAAGTTCCCACAGTGTCTCGTACCGCAGTGCAAACGTCGGACGATGGAGAATGCGTGCCACAGGGTACACCGCAGCCCAATACCTCTCCAGGATCTTGTCTGCGACATGGCGAGGGGGGATGAAACTTATCAGGGGTTCATTCGACAAGCTTGGTCCTAGAACCAAATTGACAGACGGCGCTGTGAAGTATTTTCCGGGCCTGAGGTACTCCTCTGACGACTCCGTCGTCCCAGGTGATGGTGTGAATATGGGCGGAGAATCATTCGTCGGCAATCCAGACCGAATCGGCTGGTGCAGAAGTCCGTATGATACCTGAAGTGTCAGCACTTTCTCCCGAGTAAAACAGCGGCAGTTCTGTACACACCTCCTCCGCAATCCTAGGACGATATAGACCACCAACCCGCTCCCCAAGCCTCATCCGACCTAACCTAATCCCAACATCGTAGATATCATTCTCCGTGTCGGCCGAGTATGCCGCATCCTGGCTAGCAAGAGACGTCGGTTCCAGATACTCCTCATCCCCGGAATGATCGGATTCCGCAGCAGAGGAGCGTTTGTGCCGTTCTGGCAAAGATACAACACCACTATTCTCCGTAGCTCCCCCGTCTATCTTTTCAACCAGACCCCGATCCAAAACGTCTTTAGCCTCCTTCATCTGAACTAGCTTCTGCCGGAACTGGACGTCGCGGGTTGCCGACACGATATAGATACACTGCTGACCGGATGTCCGGCATCCAACGCAGGGTTGCTATCAATGCATTAGCCATGATTGTAGCCATGATATGCCAACAAAGAGTAATTGGTATATACCGCCCGGTCACATTTCAGCTTCCGTCGCCGAGATTCCAGGCACGAGTGGATGGCTCGATTGCGGCGCCGGCGCGGCTTGGGCGCAGCAGCGATGTCGGGAGATCGTCGCTCTTGCTCGGATCGTGCGGGGATAGATGCCTCCATGTTGTTAATTACTATTAATTATGTGTAACGCTTTATTGATTGTGCAGGATGGCTCCGATGAATGGGCCGTACGGAGTAGTGTTGTCGCGGTCGACATGATGGAGTCTTGGCGCGGTAGGCTGAAGTGTGGGGGCTGACATCCTCGGGTTATCATTTGAGATTTGCTTCAGAATGTCCAAATTCATAAATTGGGTAGAGGTTATGGAGGAATGTTGGACCTGATGGCATGATGGATATAGGAGCGCCGACGAGGGCAGATCCTATATACACAACGACCGCTCGTCAGGGTAAGGAGCATTACCTTCACATCAAATTTGCCACTTCATGTTGCGCTTGTTACTTCCACGGTCTTCATACTACGCCCACGCGATTTCGGCCTCCCCGCCTTCCAAATTGGGGCCAAAACAGGCAGAATTTACTGTTTACCTTTTCGGTCACCTGCACAAAAGCGCCACACATTGTGTATCGAGTTGGTTGATACATTGTTTATGCAGACTAACTCTGCACATAGCTTGGTAGTCCAAATAGCCTACCTTCAACGGTAGATTGTGGCATAACTCGCCAGCTGGGAAGGTGGAAAGTTTAACACGTGTCTGAGCAAGATGTGGAAGTGGCCGACTTGACGTGGAAGTGGCACCATCCAGACTGTTCTTAAGAGGCACAGTAGCAGACATGGCTGAGGCCGGACACGAGCCTGCCAATATCGCGTTATCTCTAGAGAATTGTCATCATCATCTCCGTGTCTAGACTCCGATGAAAGACAACCTATCTTTGTCCCAGCTTTGATGCACTGTTGATGGCTGCTGATGCATCCGCATTAGGGCTTCGGGAAGTGACACCGTCCGTGCCGAAACTCCACATGAACAATTCCCTTATTGGCAATAGCTCTCTGTTGCAATAGCGAAGCCACATGTTGCTGCAGATAGTACGAGCTCGTGACAAAGGAGCGCGAGAGGGGTTCATCACCTGGAGTTTGCTGTATCCGTCATCCGATCCATGGTGGCTGACGCCGAGTTCTTTATCCCCCCGTTATCCACCATGGGACGGGTTCCCCCGACCGCCCGCATATAGACGCCATGGGAAGCCGGACGCGAGCGCATGATCGTAGACCTGTATATCGGCCATGCACTGCCGGGCATGTCTTCATCGTCTGCGTATTTCTGGACTCGTTTCTGAGCATTCGCTCAAGCCAAGATGTCCTCATCCACGGAGGTCAACCTCAACGATGACATTGGGGCACCGTTGAAGCCCTTTATAATCGTCATGATCGTCGTTTCGACGATCGCAGTGATCCTGCGCTTCTGGTCCCGCGCCCTGATGCTTGCGGGTACGTCTCGCGAGCGCGAGAAGCGCTTCTGGTGGGATGACTGGGCTGTGCTTGTGGCGTGGGTTCGTCTCTCTCCTCCCCCTCCCCCATTTCCATCTACCCGAAACACACTCATCATCCCACCAGGTATTCAACTTCTCCTTCAACGTCGTGGGTTGGGAAATGGTAAACGCGGGAATCGGCAAACATGTAGCCGCGCTTTCTCCCTCGGATTTCACCCGAGTCCGGAAGCTGGCGTTAGTTAATTATGTCCTATTTGCCGTAGGCACGAGTGCCTGTCGCGCATCCGCCTTATTCTTCTATGCGCGGGTCTTTGACATGATCCAGAGCCTGTTTAGATATGTGCTTTATGTCGTGCATGGGCTGAATGCGATGTGGATGGTTGGGGTGATCCTGTTCACCTTCCTCCGGTGTAATCCGCCAAGAAAGACGTGGGAGCCACGGATACCGGGGACTTGCGTCAATATCTGGGTGTTCTGGATGGTGAATAACGTGCCGGCGTTGGTGCTCGACTTGACTATCCTCCTCCTCCCGATGCCCTTGCTGTGGAACCTCCATCTGCGGCGCTCACGGAAATTGCTCATCATGGGTGTTTTTGCGTGTGGGTACCTGTAAGGATGCCCCATCTTTATCAGTGACAATGGATTAGTTTGTTGATGGATGATCCAGGGTTCTAGTGGTGACGGTCGGAAGACTTGTTACTTTCTCTAAGATCGGACCACAACTTCAAAACGATCCGACCTGTGAGTATAGTCCGAAGCCATATGAGAACGGCTGAGATATTGATAGATTGCGCAGACGAAATAGCAAAGCCCGTGTATTGGTTGAGTTCGGAGATGCCCATCGCGATCGTCAGTGTCAGCCTTCCCGCGATCTTTTTCCAAGCCCGTCGGCTATATCAGAAGAGCTGGCGCTTCGTGAAAGGCTCAATCCAAAACAGTACATCTAGGCTCGGATCGACCGCCAGAGGCCGCAGCCAGAGAGATACAAACCCGACTGCTAGGGATGGGGGGGATACGGGGGGTGAGGTTACGGTGGAGCTGATCGAGAGAAGGTCGGAGGGGGGGTTCCCGGACTCGCCGAGGAGGGTGTCGAGTATTGCTGAGTATACTGGGAATGATAATGACAAGTTGCCCGCGAATGAAATACATGTTCGGAAGGATGTTACGATAGTATGAGCCTGGCTGAATTGATTGTTGCCAATGCGTGTTTTTGAATGACACTGCGTGCCGCGTCTTGGTTGATGAAACTTTCATTGAACTGTTATATGGTTTTAGCTTTGGGCTGAAAGAAAATTTAGGGCTATATAATGCAAGCTTAATTCAAAATTGTAGCAAAAGGGGACCTATACTTTAGGTCTAGGAAGGCATGGGTTTGCTTGCTAAGGAAGATGCGAGTTGGGCCAGCCAGTCTCATAACCACTGAGTTGAGCTTTCCCTAGAGTACACACTGGTTGAAAAAAAGAAGCCGAGAAGGTGAAATATCGATTTCTTTGTGAATGCGGCTACTGGATAAAGAATGAAAATAGTGAATTAGTTGCGTAGACTGCTTGTTGCCGATTTTTGCAATTACCACCCCATCCTTAGAACAAGTTCGAACAGCGGTTCAATTTGTGTTCAGAATGTTAAAAAAACTTATCCATCATGGCTTCGACGTTGATAGAAGCTCGGACTAAAAGTCCTACCTGTTCCCGGATTTGTTTCCGGCCACTTCCACGTCAGCGTGCAATTGGAAATGGATTCGATGGCTGTATGAAACCCGGAAAATACACCGAGGGCCAATAAGAAAAAGGCTGCAGATGATCCGAATTGGAATTCTATGATCATGATATCCCAGCACCCTCGACAAGATCGACACTGGCTGCCCCGCATCGTCGATTATGTCGCACCCGGCCTCATCGGGAGAAGCCCGAGGGGTGGATATAAAAGCCTTTCGGATTTCAACGAACAGTGAATCGTAATTAACACCACCACTAATACAGCCATGACTTCATCAATCCCCGCCAAGAGCAAAGTTCTACCACCCGGCATTTTCTGCCCGGTCATCTCCCTCTACAAGGACACCCCCCGACAGGAGGTCGACTACGACGCCTCTTACAAGTTCTTCCAACACCTCATCCGGGGAGGAGCCGATGGTCTGGTTCTAGCCGGTACGACCGCCGAAGCCGTGCTTCTCTCGCCATTCGAGCGACAAGAACTGCTCCGGACAGCTAGACGTGCGGCCGTGGATCTGGGATTTGACAACTATCCCCTCGTCGCAGGCATCAGCGGACAATCAGCAAACGAATCCCTCCGGCTAGCAGAGGAGGCCCGAGATGCCGGGGCAGACCTCGGGCTTCTGCTTCCCCCCTGCTATTGGGCTAAGGCTGCCACGAAGGAGGCCATCCTCGACTTTTATCGGGAAGTTGCGGACAGCAAAATCATTCCGATTATTATTTACAGCGTTAGTATCCTTCACAGCACACATCACAAAGTCAGAGAGATTACCCCCCAACACAGTTCCCCGGTATCTGCAATGGCGTAGACATGAGCTCAGACCTCATTTCCACCCTAGCAGAACACCCTAACATCGTGGGCACCAAACTGACTTGTGGAAACGCGGGCAAGGTCACCCGCCTAACCAAGGAATACTCGCACGGACAGTTTGGTGTCTATGCCGGGGCGTCGGATTGGCTCATCCCCTGTCTCAGTGGTGATGGGTCGGGTTGCATCACGGGTGTTGCTAATGTCTTCCCGAAGACTGTTGCCAAACTCTGGTCGCTGTGGAAGAGTGAGCAGTATAGAGAGGCTATAAAGCTACAGGGGCTGATTGCGCAGGCGGAGAGAGCCTGCAAAGAGGGCATCGCGCCTACCAAGTTCGCTACTGCTTACTATGTGGGCCCCGCGGTGGGTCTCACCAATGCCCCGGCATTTTGGCCTCGTAAGCCCTATCAGCCGTCTTCAAAGGCGACTGGGGAGGGCTTACAGCTCGGCGTGGTCTGAAATAAACTCCGCGTGGTCTAACACTAAATACGGAATAATTCTTTTCCGTCTTGACCATAATGAGCTGTGCCAAGAATAATTTCAGACTATAATAAGCTATACTAAAAATAATTTCAGACTATAATAAGATATATTAAAGATATATTTAAATTATAATAAGGTTTAAATCCTATTTAACTACTCTATAATACTACCAGTCTTTTTTTCTCTTTTTTTAAACTATATATATATTAAATATATACTAGAATCTACTAATAAAATAACTTAATAAGAAGCAGAAGACAAGATTATCTACTAGTTAAATAATATAAATAAAATATATACTCTATATTTTTTTTATATATATTTAATATTAACTAAATACAGAAATCTGATAATAATATTAGTAATACTAGTAGTATTCCTGATCTTATATAAAAGTAAGAATCTGAATCTTAAATTAATTCTAATTTATTAGATTTTATTTTAATTTTTATAGATTTAACTGAGATAAATATATATATAATTTATATAAAATATATATTAAATATATACAGGATATAAAAAAAGATAGTATAGTTATTATATATAATAGTTCTTATAAAATTAAAATATCTCAGATTTAAAAGTATTTTTTAATATCTGAATATTTTACTATAAATTTAAATAGTATTTTTTATTTTATTTATTTAATTAATTTTTATCTACTAGGATTAGAAACAGAAAATCTTAATAAAACTTTAATAAATAATTTTTTTATACAGTAAATATTAAATATAAATATATATTTTATTTTTTTATAGTATATAAATTAAATAGATAGTATATATACTAAATATATAGATTTAATATATAATATATTATACAGATAAAACTAAGATTATTAATATAGATCTGCTTTATAAGATTAATAATAATAATAAATATAAGATCTAGTATAGATTCTATATATACAGTAGTATAAAATATTATATTTATATTAAATATCTTATATTTAATACTCCTGAATATAATAATATATAAAAAAATCTTAAATTTTTTAATTAATTATCTTCTTTAGATAGTTATAGATTTTATACTAATTAGATTAATAATCTAATTAAATAAGAAACTGAATCTTTATATTTAGTATTTCTTTATTTTTAGAATAAGAAATTATAAGAATATTATAAAATTTAAAATACTGGAATAAGTATATATATAGTATAAAATCCAGTTATATTTAAAAGAAACAGGGTATATACTTTATATATTAATATTATATATATTATATATACTAATAATATACAGTATATATTTCTAGATTATTTTAAAAATTCAGATATAAAGCCCTAGTATTATTAGTAATATATATTCTTTTATTACTTAATCAACAGCTTGTTGCAGATTCTGTAGTAAGATTATATATATATTTAATATAAATATAATATTAACTTAATATAGATTAAACTTATTCTGGAAGTACTGGTAAATTTAGGTAAAAATTATATAAAATCTGATTTAATTTATATTTTCTATTAAATTAGATTTAATTTTTTTTTATAATTCTAATTTATTAATAAAAATATTTATATTATTCTTTATCTTTAATACAGCTGTTAAAGAATATTATAGATTAAGTTATTAGAGTTATTAAAGAATATAATTATTTAGATTTAACTATATATATATTATATATATATATAATCTATATCTTAGATATACTAAGTATATAGAATAACTTATACTGTCTTTATATTTTATAATAATTTATAATTAGTTTAGTCCTTCTATACTAGCAGCTCTATACTAAGATCTTTAAGTTAAAGATTAAATTACAGCTTTAATTTAAAAATAGAGATTATTTATCTATCTGCTTAGAATAAATCTATAAAATAAGATAAAATAATTATAGTATATTCTTAATATATTTATAATATATACTAGGTATATAAAGAGAGTATTTTTTTAATCAGTTACAGAATAGTAATAAATAGTAGATTAGAGAGATTTATTTTTTTAATAATACTAATTATTTTCTAATCCTATACTATATATATACTTAAGCTAAAATCTTTATTAATATTTAATATATTAAAATAAATTTATTATTTAAAATAATTTAAAGAATAACTAATATCTTTTCTATCTCAGTATAAAATACAGATATTAAGTATATATACTATATATACTGCTAATATATTATATTTATACTAAATAACTTACAGGTCTTATTATATATATATATATTTTTATAGATTAAGATATATACTGAATATATATAATTATATTTAAAAAACTTTTTATAATATTTAATAATATAGTCTGTTTATCTATATATTTTCTTTATATTTAAAGAGATAAGAATAAGATCTGTACTATTATACTTAATATATATAAAAAATAGGCTGGAGATATATATAATATAAATAATATTTATATTATATATATATTTAATATATAATATATATAGGTTTAGATAATTATCTATATAAACTAGATTTAAGATAAGAATAGACTGAGTATCTATTTTATATTATTATCTTTTACTAAATTTATATTTAATATAATTTCTGTAAGAAATTTAATAATTATCTTACTAAATATAAGATCTATAGATTATAGAAAGTATTTATTATCTAGAAAATTCTTAAATATATACAGTACTTAAGTACAGAATATTCTGAATTTAAATACTAGCTAGAAAATAAAAAATTATTCTAAATTCTTAGTAGACTTACTACTGAGTTATCTAAAATCCTATATTTAAACTAGATTTATATTAGAAAATATACTAGACTTAGTAAAAGTAGTTATTTCTAGAATAATAATTATATAAAATAGAAACTCTCTTTTTTTATTATTATATTTAAATAAAGTATATTCTTAATTTATATATATTATATACTTACTATATATAATATACAGATTAAAGAAATATATAAATAAAATATTTATAAAATATAAACAGCAGATTACTTAGAGAATCAGTTTAATTTAATATAATTAAAATCTTATTATATACAGGGCAGTAATATTTAAGCAGTAAGATTAGTATCTACTTAGTATATACTATATATATACTTATTATAAATAGATTACTGTTAGTAATAGACTGCTAAATATTAAAAAAAATATACTTATTTTTTTTATAATTCTAATAATCTATATAATATACTTCTACTTAAGCCTGCTGCAGAGATTTAATTAGTAGCCAGTTCTGATATATATTTAATATATATACTATATATATCTAGAAGATATTAAATATTTTCTAGAAATTATAGAGTTTAATTAATATTCTAAAGTTTTACTTTATCTGATATAAGTTTTATATATATATTATATATATCTGAAAGATATTAAATATCTTCTAGAAATTACAGGATTTAATTAGTATTCTAAAGTTCTACTATATCTAATATATATTTTATATATATTTTATATATATTTTATATATATTAAATTATATCTGTATATATTCTCTAAGTATAGTAGAAACTCTGGAATCAGATAATACCAGTATTAATCTACCAGAAATATTTCTAGTATAATTAATCTAGATACTGAATCTAGAATATATTATATATATTCTGGATACTTCTATAGTTAAACTAGTTTCAGAATATACTGAGTATATTCTAGATATAGACTCTATAGAGTAGTAGCTTAAGACTCTATATAAATAAAAATAAAAACAGGATTTAATTAAAAAGATTAGTAAATTAGAGAAAAAAAAAATCTAGACTAACTAGTTTATATTATATATATAGAATATATATATAGTATATTAGAAGTAGATAATATATTCTAGAATATTTTTATAAATACTAGTAAATACTGTATATATAATTAATATATTTTAAAATTTTCTAGTACTTTATTAAATAGCTAAATTCTTTAAACTCTGTATATACAATCTATATATATCTTATTAAAAAAAAAAAATAAAAAAATAATGAAATTTTAAGTATAAACTAGATATATTCTTAAGAATTAGTACTATATAATTTAATTTATTATAATCTAGCTAGTATATACTAGATATAAATAGATAATATTCAGAGAGATAATTATTTAGTATATACTAAGTATAAAGTTGCTGGAAGATATAGATAAAATATATACTGAATATATAAAACTTTTAAAAAGATAGTATTTATTATATACTATATACAGACTAAGTATCTGTACTTTTACTATCCAGATTATTATTTAAATTAATAATTTTATCAGAAAGAATTAAATTTTTAATATATATAAAAAATATATACTTACTACAGTTATAATAAAAAAAAACCTGATTTTAGCAGAAGTAGTATTTTTAGATTTTTATATATATTTAATATATATATAAAATAATATAAAAAGAGACTTATTTTAGAAGTTACAGAAGTAGTATTTTTATATTTTTATATATATTTAATATATATATAAAATAATATAGAAGAGGACTTATCTAGAGAATTACAGGAGTAGATATAGTATCTTATTATAATATTATTAATATATATATTATATATATAAAAAATATACTTATATAATAAAAAATATTATTAAACTTATTTTTAAATCTTTTATTAATAGATTTATTTTTTTTTAGCTTAGTATATACAGAGTATATATAAGATATAGTAACTTATACTAATATCTTATATATATTAATATAGTACCAGATAGATAACTTATATAAGATTTTATTTCTGTATATATTAGATATATCTCTTTTAAATATAAACTTAATATATATAAAATATATACTTTAGCTTATATAGATACCGCGCCTGCTGCTAGTTAAAATAAAATATCTAATATTTTAAAGTACTGTATTTATTAGTATATACTAAACTAATATATAGATCTAATTTATTTTTTACTGGTAATCTTCTTCTTAAAGCCTGTATTTATTTTAGATAGGTTTTCTACTATATATTATTAGTATATATAGAATATATACTAACTGAAATAATATATATATATCAAGATATACTTAGTATATATATCAGTAAAACTATATATTATTAGTTTAGATTTAGTATATACTAAGTATATCTATATACTACTATTTATAATATATAATAAATATTATATATCTGTATTCTATTTACTGTAATATTACAGCTATTCTTTATTAGTATATATTTAATATATATTAGAATAATTATTTATACCAGACTATTAATACCTGATATATACTCAGATAGGATAGATAGAACTATCTTAATCAGTATATACTTAGTATATATATAAATAAAACTAATATTTATTCAGCTTAATAGTAATAGCTTTCTTAAGATTAACTAATATTTTATTAGTATATATATTATATTTATATAGGATATATCTTACTGGTAGGTCTCTAACTAATATTATTATTCAGAATAGGACCTATTTATAATCAGTATATACTTTATTTATATCTTATATATACTTACTATAATAGTACTTATAAACTGACAGGTTTATAACTGCTGCTACTTCCGGATTATTAAAGTTAAGTATAGTATTTATCTTATATATATATAATATATATAATAGTAGTATAATATTAAAATAAAATAAATATATAAAATATATATTTAATATATATTAATTATTATAATTAGTAGTATAGAATAAGTATATACTTAGTATAAATAAATAAAGTATATATAACTTATAAAAAGCAGAAAATTCTTTTTTATATATACAGAGAAGGTACTGGAGTACCGGGACTCTTATTTTATAGTATATACCGGGCACATACTTATAGAATAGAAAGAAAGAGATAATTTATCTAGATAAATATAAAAAAAAAAAATAAAATAGAAAGAAAAAAACTATTTATATATATATTAAATAGTAAATATAAATATATTAAATAAAATATATATTTTATCTATTTACTTTACTACTTACTTTAAAAAAAAAAATAAATAATAAATAACTATATAAATCAGATATCTGATAAAAAATATAATAAATCTATATCTTATATATATAGTATATACAGTTAAATATTAGATAATAATAACTATAATTAAGTAGATTCTTATAGTATATATGTAGTATATAATTAGCTAAAGTTAGTTGTGGTTAAGATACTTATTATAGTCTAAACCCCTTAATACAGGGGGGTTCAGACCATGCCGAGTATATGCTAAGAACAGCTCAGCGTGGTCTGAAGGGGGCGGTGAGATGACCGGCAGAATGTTAGACCACGCTTACCTTTTTTCAGACCATGATGAGCTGCGACCCGGACTGGGGAGTGGGTGGTCGATGTTATGGATCTATTGGTTGAGATCGAGAATTCTCTTCCAGATGTGGTTGGGTCAGGGGCAAAAGGTAATTAAGAATTGAGAGTGGGCAGGATACTGTATAGATAATCTATTTTATTATATTACTTTCAGAAGGTATTTATTATTAAAAAAAATAGCCTATTTTTTAAACTTATTTAATTCTATAAGAAAGAGAAAATAATAAAAATATATTACTTATTTAATTATAAAAAACTTTTTAATCTATATATTATTTATTTTTAAATAATTAGAGATTCTGATAATATAGATTATCTTTTTTAATATTATTACTGTAGAATACAGGAATATCTTTAAAAATTTTTTTAAAAATTAGAAATAATATACCGGGCTGCTAATATATATTTTATTTAAAATCTAAATAGATATAGAGTATCTCAGCTGTTCTGTAGTTAGTACCGCTTTTTAAATTAATCAGAGCCTTTTTAAAGAAGAAATTATAAGCTCTTTTTAATAAATATATATCTTTAAATAGTCTGTATAGTCTACAGACAGATATTCTGGTATATTAATATTATAATATAATAGTTAATCTTATTATTATATCTATAATAAATAGTCTTCTTTTTATATATAATTTAATTCTAAACTTGGATAGTAAGATAGATTAATACTTAAGTACTGTATATATATATATTCTATATTTAGCAGGTAGAACGGTTAACCGCGGTTAACTGTTATACCTGCACTAGTTCTAAAAAGGCTAGTTAACCGCAGGTTAAGCCGGTCAGGAATATATATATTTTTATACCTGACTATAACCTGCGGTCAGGTATAAAAATCTTAATTAACCTGACCTGACCTGGCTGTTAGCCACTCTAATCTAATCTGTATAGAACTAGATAACTAGATTAATAGAGCTAGGAGGCTTCAGTTGCAAAGCTATTATAGATATTTATATTACTGGAAATCTTGGAATTTATATATAGCTGCGGAAATATAGATAAGGACTAATTATAATTTAAAAATTATAGAGCCTACTACTACAGGCTTTTAAATCTATATTTAGAAAATATAGCTTGAACTCTTTATACAACTATTATATAATACAGAACTAACTTACTTTATTTTAATTACTGACTGGATATATTTAAGTGATTTTACTGACTATATAATCAGTATATTAATTATCTATAATATTTAATTTAAGAGCTTTCTCTATAGTATCTAGATAAAATTTTATATATATCTTATAAGAGGTTTTATAAATATCATATTAAAATACTTTATGCAGGTAGCCTGATAGTACTTCTACTAAGGCAGGTACAGGTAATAATAGTTTAGACTTTATCCAGGGTAATACTATTATAACTTCTTAATATCTTAATAATTTTGATCCTTATTAATAGTCCGGTAGGGGGATTTAGACTCTGTAGAAAGTATTGTCTAAAATATAATATATAAATAATATAAGGTTCTTATAGCTAATCAAGATTTATAAAGAAGACAGGGATTAGAAGGATAAGACTGTCAGTAATATTATTTAAATCCTTACTTCTACCAGTCTAATTAAGTTTCTTTCTATACCCCAGTAAATCCTCTCATATATTACTTCTTCTTATAGATTATATCCCCTCTATATATACTATAGCTTATATTACTGTCTTTAAGATTTTTCTAAACAGCCTTATATCCTACTATTTATTTTTTAAAGATTATAAAAATAAGAATAAATTTCTTTTCTTATCTAATATTTAGTCTGGAGTTTTTCTTATCTTTATCTATAAATAACCGGCTTAGTCCCTTCTAAACAGTTTGTTTATTATCTTAACTATAATATTAATATAATTATTCTAATTTCTGATTCTATTAATTTCTATTTATTAACTATTTATACACCAGCTGAGGTTCTTATATATCTTTATAGTAATAATCAGTCGCTTTACTATTTCTGATTTTTTATATATCTTTATCTTATAACTGTTAATTAAAGAATAACTATAAATAAAGATTTATACCACAGTAAGCGGCAGAGCTGACGGCTTTAAATATATCTATTATATAACCGGAATAAATTGTAATAAATACTACTGCTGATAAGAATAATATCTATAGTATCCAGTGCCTGGAATTCAGCTATAATATATATCTGGAACAGATATCTTAAGCTCAGAAAAAAGTCTATCTTTAACAGCTCTATATACTATAATTCTCAGCTTTCCTACTCTCCTGTAGAAAATAGATAGAAGATAAAATAAGAATATTACTATTAATAAAGATAGTTTTTGTTTTATAAATATTTAGAATTTTAATTATATTTTCTGCTTAATATATATATCTGTTTTTTTAAATTTTTATTTTTAGTCTGTCAGTTAATAGGAAATCTAGAATAATTAAAAATAAGATTATCTATTAAATTAAAAGCTGCTATAGTTATATCTTATTTATTAATACTATATTACTAAGGTTTTTCTACTTTCTTATTAAAAATATATATTATTTATTTTTCTGTTTATTCTGTCTTATTTAATTCTGTATATAGATAGCAGTAATATATTCCGGGTATAGAATTAGTAAGTAATATATAACTGTAGTTAGTAATATAAGATTAGGATCTCAGCTGCAACTGTAAGGGGAACCTCTGGATTTGTACAATCGACAGAAGTGCCTATAAACAAGAAGGAATTATTAAAGAAGAAATCTTTATATTATTAAAGAGATAATCTTTTATCTGTTAGTTTACTATTTTTTTATATAAAAAATAAAGTTAGAGTAAGATATTAGCTGAGCTATTTCTTTAGAGTTAGAAGCTTTCTATCTAGACCTGTAATAATATCTTCTGTTTCTCTCCCGGCAGTAGAAGTAAATTATACTGTTATACAGGGATAGATCCTACTTAATTATCTATACTATAGTAGACTAGGATTATATATTATATAATAATAGAGCTCAGCTTAGTATTATTTATTTTAGAGATTTTTTTTTTTTTTATATTTTAACTAATTATATTATTATTATTATAAAAATATAGTCCAGTTTAATTCTAATAATAAATTTAATACTATTTTTTTATCTAGTACTTTTAATACTATATATAATCTTTTAAGTTATACAGTATATACAGTAATTAATTATAGAGATTATATATATATTTAGTTTTATCTTACTTTATTCAGAAATTATTATTTTTATTTTATATATTATACTAATATTTAGATAAAAGACTATTTTTTTTTTATATAATAACTCAGCTAACTCTTAGAAAAGAAAAAAATTTAATATTTTTTTTATTATAAATTTTTTATTTATTTTAATATTTATAATAAATCTGTAGTAACAGTAGAACAGGTTAATTATAGATTCTAATTTATTATATAAAATTAATACTGTATAGATTTAAACTAGCTAATAAAATTATATAAATAATCTTTTTATTATTATCAGAAAAATTATTTATTATACTAGTTATTTAAATTTCTCTCTTATTAACTTCAGACTGGTTATACAGATAGCTAGATATTTTAGAGATGCTTATACTTTATATAAATAAAAGTTATACTGATTAAGATATCTCTGTTATAATCTATTAAAAAAGATATAATTTATTTCTAACTTATCTTTATTTCTTCCCCTTTATAATACTATCCAGAATCTTATTAATTAGATAATTATATAAAAATTAATTATTAATTCAGAATAGAAGTTTACTATACTGTCTAGTTAAAAATCTTTTTTAAATCTTAATATAGTACAGTTTTTTATAACTAGTAGTCTAATACTATAGTTTTCTCTAAAACTAAAGTATATTCAGTTATTATATAAGTATAATCTATTTATTTAACTTTATATTTTCTCTGCTAGTCTCAGTCTTTTTTTATATAATATTTATTTATAATATTTTTAACTAGCTACTTTTCTTAGCTGTTTATCAGGATTATAAATAGTTAAATATTATCTATTATTTATAAAAAAAAAAAGTCTATTATTATAAAATAGAAAAGATTTATATAAAAAATAGAATATATTTTAAAGAATATATTAAATTATATAATATATAAATTTATTAATTTCTAAACTATATATTTTATATTTTTCTAGTCTAGTTTTCAGTTTAAACAGTTTATATAAATATTCTATAGTTTTAACTATATTTTATTATTTTTTTAATATTTAAAAGCTATATTTTATTTCTTATTTATTTATTCTTCAGCTTATTATTAAAAATAGATAATTAAGATTTAAATTTATTTTATTATTTTAAAAATAATTTATATAATAATTTTATCCTGCTGGATTAAACTTTTTATTAAATATTTTATAAAAGACTCTCAGTCTTTTTTAAGATTAAAAGAAAAAAAATAAAATCTATAAATTAGAAAAAAAGAACTTATTCCTATAATAATTATTATATAATTATTTAAAACTAATTTAATAAAAAAGAAAAGTTTCTTTTAATTTAACTAGTTATAATAGATATAAACTTAAATATAGATTTTAAAAATACTATTTATTTTTTCTATTTAACTATCAGTCTATAGATAATAGATTATTAAAAATAATCTTTATACAGAGGCTAGTCAGCAGATTATAATCTATATTTTATTTATAAACTATATTATTTTATCAGATATAATAATTTTTAAAAATCTATATTATTTTATTAAAATTTATATTAAGATTTAAACTGTTTTCTCTGCTGTAGTAGAGTCTATTATTTTAAAAATTATTTCTTTTATAAGTCTATCTATAATTACTAGTACTATTATATAATTATTTAATAAAGATAAATCAGTAATAAAATCTATAAAAATTTTTTATTATAATTAATCTAGAATTAGAAGAGATTTTAGCAGATTTTATTTTTATTTTTTTTAAGTCTTTATTTTTCTATATATATTATAATTATATATAAAGTATTATATATCCTATTCTAGATTTAGTTAGAAGAATTTCTCAGTTACTAATATTATTATTTATTTTCTGCCGGGGTAGCCAGCTATAAAAAAGTTATAAACTATTTAAATAATACTTATATAAAGAGATTTACTATTAAAAATCTATTTTTATTAGTAGAAAAATAAGAATCTGTTTTTAATATAATATTCTAATACTGATACTTTTAGATCTAAATATAAAAGAAATTATTATTTTTTTATTTTAAGATATTAGACAGCTTTCTGATAGATTTTATTTTAGACTTAGATTCTTTTTTATATATTTTAGTTATTATATAATCCTATCTTCTGCTCCTCTTTATAGTTTATAATTAAAAAATATTTAAAAGATATAATTAAATATACTCCAGTTATAATCAGGGATATAATTATATAATAATTATTTTCTAGTTACTAGAGTAACTAGATTATATAACTAGTAATTTAAAAGTCCTCTTCTAAAGATAGAAGATCTTATTTATATTAAAAAAAAGTATCAGTTTTTTTATTATTCTATTCTTTCCGGTATTAAAACTGGAAGTTATATTAATTTAAAAAAAAATATTATTATATATATCTCTCTGTAAGTCTTCTAAATTTAAAAAAGTATTTAAGATTCTTATAATTAGTAATAATTTTAAATTTTTCTTATATAGAGTATAGTTTTATATTCTATTTTTTAAAATATTATATAATTATTAGTAGCTTTTTATTATAAATCTTATAATTATATTTAGCAGGCAAGTTTTTTTTTAAAAAATATATATATAGCTGTAATATCTTTTTATTATTAAACTAAAAAAATACTTTTCTGATAATATATCTAGAGAAGTCTATTTCTACTACAGTTATATAAAAAAGATTAAATATTATTAGTACTGGTTTTATAGTAAAAAAGAATTTCAGTTTATTAAAATTTAACTAACAGTCTTATATTTAATTAAATATCTTATTTTTTTCAGTTAACTTAATAAGTAGTTATATAATATTAGAAAAGTTTTAGATAAACTTCTAATAGAAATTAATAAAGTCTAAAAATTCTTATATTTTTTTTACTGTTTAAAAAGTCTTCTATTTTTAAATTATTTAAATCTTTTTAGAATCTATTACTATTTCTTTACCTGCTTATATAATATATTCCAGGTATTTTATCTCTTAATATTTAAACTTATATTTTAATATATCAAGATATAGACCTGCTTCTTATAACTTAGTAAGTACTTTTTATATATATTCTCTATATTATATAATAGAGCTGTCAGTAAAAATAAGAATATTATTAATATAAATAAAATAGAATTTATTAAAATATTTTTATAAAATTTAATTAATATACTTCTGGAAGGTACTTAAAGTATTTACTAGATTAAAAAGAATTACTAGCTATTTATAAAGTCTATATCTGTTACAGGTCCAGGCGGGAAGCTCCTGGCCCTAAAGGAATAGCTCAGCTAACGCCTTACTCTGACTTTATTCCTTATATAAAAGAGTAGTAAACTAATAAATAAAAGACTATCTTTCTAATAATATAAAGATTTCTTTTTTAATAATTTTTTTTTATTTATAGATACTTCTGTTAATTATATAAATCTAGAGATTCTTTTTATATTAGGAATTATTTTTTCTACTAAACTTTTATAGAGGTATTCTTAGAGAGTAAAATAATAATTAAAATAAATAATTATAAATATATATAAAAACTAGTAAACTAGATAATAAGTCTACAAGCTTAACTCTATAAGTTTTATATAATCTAACCAGTTCCTGCTGTAGTACTACCAACCCTAGTCTACTGCTTATAATATCCGGATTTTACTCTATTTAATAAAGAAGATCTATATAAATATTACTTTTTTTTTATTAATCTTTATATAAAATTCTTAATTAAGAAAAATATCTTTTCTTTTAAAGATATAAAAATCTTATATACTTATAGTAAATTTAAAGAGAAAACTAGCTAATATTTTCTTTTCTAGATTATTATATAATAAAAAAATAACTAATCTTTAATTTTTTCTAAATTCTATAATTAACTGGATCTTATATACTCTAATCCTGACTGTAAAAAAAAAGCTCTTATATAAATTAATATAATAAAATAAAGAAAGAGAACCCTCTGTAAATTCTTAAATAAATTTAATCAGATTTTTATAAATATAGAAGATATACTATAAAATAATAAATAAAAAAAAATATTAGTTAAAACAGTAATAAATTTAAACTTATTTAAAATAATAATAGAAGTATCTTATATCTAATTATATAAAAAATACTATAAATAACTTCTGGAGATTAAGTATAATATAAAATATTTAATTTAAATTAAAAAAAAAATAAATTATATAATAATAGTTCCTGTTCTATCCCTGAGTAAGAATAAAAGAAATCCTAATAATATAAATTAGAAAGTAACTACTAGTCAGATAGCAGTACTCCAGGCTTAAATAATAGTTTTTTATATAAAAATAAAAAAAACTAGTAAAAAAAAAAGAGTAAAATAAGTCTCTTTTAATAAATTATAAATATATAGATAGAAGAATACCTGTATTTAATATAATAAAAACAGATATTTTATCTAGAATTATACTCTACTTCCAGCAGCTAGATCTTATATAATTACAGTAGTAACTACTAGAACTGAAAAAAAAATAACTATAAAAATTATACTATAAATAAATCTAGAATAGAGTTAAAAAATTAGATATTTTTATATAAAAATATATATAAAAGTTCTAGATAGTTAAAAAATATTTACTTAATTTTTAGCAGAACTTTAAAAGCTTATATATAAATTCCTAATTTTTTATAGTTAATTTATTATTTAATTATTCTACTTTAATAAAAATATTTATTAATAATAACTGTATAATCTACAGTATAATTAGTAAATATTTTATATAATAATACCGACTCTAGAAGATATCTATACTGCTGAAGCCGGTAAAAGAGATAACTGAAAAAAAAGTATAGATTACTTATATTATATAAATAAAACTTAATATAAAAATATATTTAAAAAAATAAATATTTTTCTATATTTTTAAAAATTATCTAGATTATAACTTAATCCTAGAACTTTTCTGGCTTTATTATAATAATACTTACTTTAAGCTAAAATAAAAAAAGTTATATTTTTATATAACAGGAGCTAGAATATAAAATAGAAAAAAATAGATTCTTCTAAATCTGAAGATTAAAAGTATTTCAGCAGTTATAATAAAAGCTTATATTTATTATATAAAAAAAAAAATAATATATAAGTTTTTACTATTATAATAGATAATATTCAGAAAATCTTAATACTGAAAAAAAGAATTAATTTTTATATAAAATTATTAGAATAGTACTAGAATTTTTTATATTTATTTAAACAGAATTAAATAGAGAAGCTATCTTTTTACTAAAAAAAAGAAATAAATTATAAGATTAAATTTATATAATAGAATAAGTAAGAACTGTCTATCTTCTAGAGACTATTATATAATATAATTTAAAAAGAGTTAGTTATATTATAAAAAACTTTTACAGATTTATTTAATAAGAATTTTATTTAAATAAGCTACTTCTTAGCAGCTGCTCCTGTCCTCTTTATATAAAAATTAGAAAGAGGATTATAATTCTATATTAATTACCGGGTCCTGAATATAATTATAAAAAAAAATAAATATTCTTTTTCTTTAATCTAAAAGACTCTTATATAGATTAATAAAATAAAATAGTTTATTAAACTTAATATATCAGCTATTTTTTATAAGATTTAAATTATAAAGAGATAAGAATAGATAATAGTTTTTTATATAAAATATAGACTCTATAAATAGCTGGTAATTTTTTTTAGTCTGGTAAATACTTTAAGTACCTTCCAGAAGTATATTAATTAGACTTTATAAAAATATTTTAATAAATTCTGCTCTATTTATATTAATAATATTCTTATTTTTATTAACAGCTTTATTATATAATATAAAGAATATATATAAAAAGTACTTACTAAACTATAAAAAGCAGGCCTATATCTTAATATATTAAAATATAAGTTTAAATATTAAAAGATAAAGTACCTGGGATATATTATATAAATAGGTAAAGGAATAGTAATAAATTCTGAAAAGATTTAAATAATTTAGAAATAGAAGATTTTTTAAACAGTAAAAAAAATATAAGAATTCTTAGACTTTACTAACTTCTACCGGAAGTTTATCTAAAATTTCTCTAATATTATATAACTACTTACTAAGTTGACTGAAAAGAATAAGATATTTAACTAGATATAAGACTACCAGTTAAATTTTAATAAACTAAAATCTTTCTTTACTATAGAACTAGTACTGGTAATATTTAATCTCTTTTATATAATTATAGTAGAAACAGACTTCTCTAAATATATTATTAGAAGAATACTCTCTTAATTTAATAATAAAAAGATATTACAGTTATATATATATTTTTTAAAAAAGAATTTATCTGCTGAATATAATTATAAGATTTATAATAAGAAGCTACTAGTAGTTATATAATATTTTAAGAAATAGAGTATAGAACTATATTCTGTATAAAAAAAATTTAAAATTATTATTAATTATAAAAATTTTAAATATTTTTTTAAATCTAGAAGACTTATAGAGAGATATATATAATAATACTTTTTTTTAAATTAATATAACTTCCAGTTTTAATATTAAAAAAAATAGAATAATAAAAAAGCTGATATTTTCTTTTAATATAAATAAAATCTTCTATTTTTAGAGAAGGATCTTTAAATTACTAGTTATATAATCTAGTTATTTTAGTAATTAGAAGATAGTTGCTATATAGCTGTATCTCTGATTATAACTAGAATATATCTAATTATATTTTTTAAATATCTTTCAGCTATAAACTATAAAAAGAAATAGAAGATAAAATTATATAATAATTAAGATATATAGAAAAGAGTCTAAATCTAAAATAAGATTTATCAGAAAACTATCTAATATTTTAAAATAGAAAAATAATAATTTTCTTTATATTTAAATCTAAAAATATTAATATTAGAATATTATATTAAGAATAGATTCCTATTTTTCTGTTAATAAAAATAGATTTCTAATAGTAAATCTTTTTATATAAATATTATTTAAATAGCTTATAATTCTTCTATAGCTGGCTACTCCGGTAGAAAATAGATAATAATATTAGTAACTGAAAAATTCTTCTAGTTAAATCTAGAATAGGATATATAATACTTTATATATAACTATAATATATACAGAAGAATAAAGACTTAAAAAAAATAAAAATAAAATTTATTAAAATCTTTTCTAATTTTAGATTAATTATAATAAGAAATTTCTATAGATTTTATTACTGATTTATCTTTATTAAATAATTATATAATAGTATTAATAATTATAAATAAGCTTATAAAAAAAGTAATTCTTAAGATAATAGACTCTACTACAGTAGAGAAGACAGCTTAGACTCTAGTATAAACTCTAGTAAGATAATACAGATTCTTAAGAACTATTATATCTGATAGAAGAATATAATTTATAAATAAAGTATAAGCTATAGTCTGCTGACTGGCCTCTATATAAAGATTATTTTTAACAGCTTATTATCTATAGACTAACAGCTAAATAGAAAGAATAAATAATATTTTTAAAATTTATATTTAAGTTTATATCTATTATAACCAGTTAAATTAGAAAAAACTTTTTTTTTTTATTAAATTAGTTTTAAATAATTATATAATAATTACTATAGAAATAAGCTCTTTCTTTTTAATCTATAGATTTTATCTCTTTTCTTTTAATTTTAAAGAAGACTAAAAGTCTCTTATAAAATATCTAATAAAAAGTCTAATTTAATAGAATAAAATTATTATATAAACTATTTCTGAAGTAATAGAGTAGATTTAAATCTTAATTATCTATTTTTAATAATAAGCTGAAGAATAAATAAATAAAAAATAAAGTATAGTTTCTGAATATTAAAAAAATAATAAAATATAATTAAAACTGCAGAATATCTATATAAGCTGTCTAAATTAGAAGCTAGACTGGAAAAATATAAAATATATAATTTAGAAATTAATAGATTTATATATTATATAATTTAATATACTCCCTGAAATATATTTTATTTTTTATATAGATCTCCTCTATCTTATAATAATAGATTTTTTTTTTTTATAAATAATAAATAATACTTAATTATCTGTAATTCTAATAAACAGCTAAAAAAAATAGTTAATTAAAAATATTATAAATAAATATTATATAAAAAGAGACTGAGACTGGCAGAGAAAATATAAAATTAAATAAACAGATTATATTTATATAATAACTAAATATATTTTAGTTTTAAAAAAAACTACAGTATTAGACTACTAGTTATAAAAAACTATACTATACTAAGATTTAAAAAAGATTCTTAACTGGACAGTATAGTAAACTTCTATCCTAAACTAATAACTGATCCTTATATAATTACCTAATTAATAAGATCCTGGATAATATTATAAAGAGAAAAAGATAAAAATAAGTTAGGAATAAATTATATCTTTTCTAATAGATTATAATAAAGATATTTTAATTAATATAACTTCTATTTATATAAAGTATAAGTATCTCTGAAGTATCCGGCTATCTATATAACCAGTCTGAAATTAGTAAGAAGAAAATTTAAGTAACTAGTATAATAAGTAATTCTTCTAGTAATAATAAGAAGACTATTTATATAGCTTTATCAGCTAGTTTAAACCTGTACAGTATCAGCTTTATATAATAAATTAGAATCTATAACTGATTTATTCTGCTGTTATTATAGATTTACTATAAATATTAAAATAAATAAAAAACTTATAGTAAAAAAAATATTAAATTTTTTTTTTTTTAAGAGTTAGCTGAGCTATTATATAAAAAAAAAATAGTTTTTTACCTGAATATTAATATAGTATATAAAATAAAGATAGTAATTTCTGAATAAAATAAGATAAAATTAAATATATATATAATCTCTATAATTAATTACTGTATATACTATATAATTTAGAAGGTTATATATAATATTAAGGGTACCAGATAAAGAGACAGTACTAAACTTATTATCAGAATTAAACTGGGCTATATTTTTATAATAATAATAATATAATTAGTTAGGATAAAAAAAAAAAAAGAATCTCTGAAATAAGTAATACCGAGCTGAGCTCTGTTACTATATAATATATAATCCCAGTTTATTATAGTATAGATAACTAAATAAAATCTATTCCTATATAACAGTATAATTTACTTCTACTGCCGGGGGGGGAACAGGAGAATATTATTACAGGTCCAGGCGGGAAGCTCCTAGCTCTAAAGAAATAGCTTAGCTAATACCTTACTCTGACTTTATTTTTTATATAAAAAAACAGTAAACTAACAGATAAAAAGCTATCTTTCTAATAATATAAAGATTCCTTCTTCAATAATTCCTTCTTATTTATAGACACTTCTGTTAATTATACAAATCCAGAGGTTCCCCTTACAATATCTTATATAAAAAACTATTATCTATTCTTATTTTTTTATAATTTAAATCTTATAAAAAACAGCTGATATATTAAATTTAATAAATTATTTTATTTTATTAATCTATATAAAAGTCTTCTAAATTAAAAAAAAAAAATATTTATTTTTTTTTATAATTATATTCAGAGTCCGGTAATTAATACAGAATTATAATCCTCTTTTTAGTTTTTATATAAAGAAAATAGAGGCAGCTACTAAAAAATAGCTTATTTAAATAAAATTTTTATTAAGTAAGTCTGTAAGAGTTTTTTATAATATAACTAGCTTTTTTTAAATTATATTATATAATAGTCTTTAAAAGATAGATAGTTTTTACTTATTTTATTATATAAATTTAATTTTATAATCTATTTCTTTTTTTTAGTAGAAAGATAACTTTTCTATTTAATCTTATTTAAATAGATATAAAAAATTCTAGTACTATTCTAATAATCTTATATAAGAATTAATCTTCTTCTTTAGTATTAAAATTTTTTAAATATTATTTATTATAGTAGTAAAGATTTATATATTATTTTTTTTTTCTATATAATAAATATAAGTTTTTATTATAATTATTAAAATATTTTTAATCTTTAGATTTAGAAAAATCTATTTTTTTTTATTCTATATTCTAGCTCCTGTTATATAAAAATATAATTTTTCTTACTTTAGTTTAAAGTAAGTATTATTATAGTAGAGTCAGAGGAGTTTTAAGATTAGATTATAATTTAGATAATTTTTAAAAATATAGAAAAATATCTGTTTTTTTAAATATATTTTTATATTAAGTTTTATTTATATAATATAAATAATCTATACTTTTTCTTTAGTTACTTCTCTTACTAGTTTTAATAGTATAGATATCTTCTAGAGTTAATATTATTATATAAAATATTTATTAATTATACTATAGATTATATAGTTATTATTAATAAATATTTTTACTAAAATAAAATAATTAAATAATAAATTAATTATAAAAGATTAGAAATTTATATATAAGTTTTTAAAGTTCTACTAAAAATTAAATAAATATTTTTTAATTATTTAAAGCTTTTATATATATTTTTATATAAAAATATTTAATTTTTTAATTTTATTCTAGATTTATCTGTAGTATAATTTTTATAGTTATTTTTTTCTTTAGTTCCAGTAGTTACTACTATAATTATATAAGATCTAGCTGCTAGAAGTAAGATATAATTCCGGATAAAATATTTATTTTTATTATATTAAATACAGGTATTTTTTTATCTATATATTTATAATTTATTAGAAAAGATTTATTTTATTCTTCTTTTTTTACTAATTTTTTTTATCTTTATATAAAGAGCTGCTATCTGAGTCTGGAGTACTACTATTTAGCTAGTAGTTATTTTTTAATCTATATTATTAAAATTTTTTTTATTTTTATTTAAAGATAGAGCAGGAACTATTATTATATAATTTATTTTTTTTTTAATTTAAGCTAGATATTTTATATTATATTTAATTTCTAGAAGTTATTTACAGTATTCTTTATATAATTAGATATAAGATATTCTTATTATTATTTTAAATAAATTTAGATTTATTATTATTTTAACTAATATTTTTTTTTATTTATTATTTTATAGTATATTTTTTATATTTATAAAAATCTAATTAAATTTATTTAAAAATTTACAGAGAGTTTTCTTTTTTTATTTTATTATATTAATTTATATAAAAGTTTTTTTTTTATAATCAGGATTAGAGTATATAAAATCTAGTTAATTATAAAACTTAAAAAAAATTAAAAACTAGTTATTTTTTTATTATATAATAATCTAAAAAAAAAATATTAATTAATTTTTTTTTTAAATCTGCTGTAGATATATAAGATTTTTATATTTTTAAAAAAAAAAATATTTTTTTTAATTAGAAATTTTATATAAAAATTAATAAAAAAAAAATAATATTTATATAAATTTTCTTTATTAAATAGAGTAGAATCCGGGTATTATAAGTAGTAAACTGGGATTAGTAGTACTGCAGCAGGAACTGGTTAGATTATATAAAATTTATAAAGTTAAGTTTATAGATCTATTATCTAATTTACTAATTTTTATATATATTTATAATTATTTATTTTAATTATTATATAATCTTTATTTTTCTTTCTGAGGATATCTCTGTAAAAGTTTAGTAGAAGAAATAATTCTTAATATAAAAAAAATCTCTAGATTTATATAATTAATAGAATTATTTATAAATAAAAAAAATTATTAAAAAAAAAATCTTTATATTATTAAAGAGGTGGTTTTTTATCTGTTAGTTTACTGCTCTTTTATACAAGGAACAAAGTCAGAGTGAGGCGTTAGCTGAGCCATTCCTTTAGGGCCAGGAGCTTCCCGCCTGGACCTGTAACAAAAGAAACTTTAAAAAAGAAAATATTTTACTAGACAGCTAGCTCTTACAGAGGAACCAGCTATTTAAAAAAATCTAGAACAGTTTTAGTATAAAAATAAAATTAATAAAGCTTAAAATATACTTCTTCTAGATTCTGTACTTCCTGCAGTTAAACTATATATATAAACGCTCCTGCAGTACAGTAATTATTATATTCTAGAATATAAATAATTATAATATTCTAATTAAGTTTCTAAATAATTTTTAGATAGAAATATAATTATTTTATTAATAATAGCCCTAGAATTTCACCTATATATAAAAATCGGGTAGAGGTGCGTCGCTCGCTTACGTGCGGCGCTCGCTTACCGGATACGTTAATCAACGGTTGGGCGGCCCACCCCATCGAAAACACCACCTCGAATTCCTACCCGAAGCCATTCGACCACTACAGATGCCACCAAAAACGCCTATCTCATCAAAAGCGCAGGTGGAACAGGAAGGCAGGATCCTCCTAGCTATTAAGGCTATTCATGAAGGCCAATTCGCCAGTATTCGTGAGGCAGCGCGTGTTTTATGATGTTGCTCGAACTACCCTCCGCGCTCGACTATCTGGACGTGATTTTACTAGAGATATCGTCCACGCATGTCAAAAATTATCGAAAAACGAAGAGGATTCGCTTGTCAAATGGATTCTATCTCTAGATAAGCGAGGCACAAGTCCCCGGCCGCTTGAAGTCAGAAATATGGCCAATCTGATCCTATCCAAACGAGGTCATACAGCTCCCGAAGAGGTAGGTATTAACTGGGCCTACAGCTTTATCAAACACCATGAGACCCTCTGAACACGCTACGCCAGATAATACAACTATCAAAGAGCTAAGATAGAGAATCCTGAGATTATAAAAGACTGGTTTAATCGGGTCCAGGAGGTTATACAAGAGTATAGGATATTATCAGATAATATCTATAATTTTAATAAAACAGGGTTTGCTATAGGGATAATCACTACAGCTAAAGTAGTAACTAGTTCCCAGAAAGCTGGCCGGCCGTCTCTAGTTTAACCAAGGAATCAGGAATGGGTCACTTTATTTGAGTATATTCGATCTAATAGGGTAGTTCTACCTCCGACTCTGATCTTTAAAGGCAAAACATACCTCAAGGCCTGGTATGAAGGTCGATCCGTTCCCCCTACCTGGAGGATTGAAGTCAGTGATAACGGTTGGACCACTAATATAATTAGTCTTCGATAGCTTTAAAAACACTTTATCCCGTGGATCAGAGGCAAATCAGTAGGCAAGTACAGCCTCCTAGTACTTGATAGTTATAGCAGTTATTTAACTCCTGAATTCGATCAAATCTGTACTGAGAATAATATTATTCCTATCTGTATGCCTGCGCATTTATCCCATCTACTTCAACCTCTGTATGTTGGTTGTTTTAGCATGCTTAAATGCGCGTACGGAGGCATGATTCAAAAGCAAGCACAATACGGCCGTGGTTATATTGACAAGCTTGACTTCCTAGAGGTCTATCCTAAAGCGCACCAACAAGCTTTAATAAAATCAAATATTATCAGCGGATTTAGAGCAGCAGGTCTTGTTCCCCTGGATCCTGATCAAGTGCTCTCCCAGCTTAATATTCGCCTTAAAACACTACCTACTCCAGGTAGTCAGTCAAGTAGCTCAGTGCTTCAAATACCATATAATATAAGATATCTTTTGAAGTATCAGAATACGGTGGAACGGCTACTTCGGAAACGGCAAGCAAGTCCAACTTCATCTACTCACTCTACACTACGTCAGCTCCTCAAAGGGTGCGAGCTAGCGATAACGAACTCGATCATACTGGCCAAGGAGAATGAGGAACTACGCGCTAGCCATGCAAAGCAGCTATAAAAGAGGAAGCGTTCAAGGAAGCAAGTAGTCTATACAGAAGGCACTACCGTTGAAGAGGCTCAGAGTATAATCCAACAAGAACAGGAGGTGCAAAATGATGAAGATATTAAGGTTGAACCTCAATCTCCACCTACGGAGATCCCTTCGCGCGCGCCTCCACGCTGCAGCAATTGCTTCAATATTAGCCACCGACGTACACAGTGTTCGAAACCACCTAGGTTTTAATTTTATAGCATTTTTATAAGCGTTTGTGTTGAATTAAAGGCTTCATTTTGAAGATATCGAGCGATTCGGGCAGGGCCGCCCAACCGTTGATTACGTTATAGGAAGTTATTATTTAGACCCTACTGCTGTCCTAGCAATGTTTATTCAAGTCAATTGGTTCAATTTCTAAATATGCCCTTGAAATTCAACATTAGGTCTCCACACTCAGCCATTATCATCCTGTGTATCTAAATTACCCAACCCCTCAAAACATCACATGGTATACGTAAGATAATCATTCTCCATATCCGTCAACTCCAGGGGTGAAGGGTAATTAAGAGAGTGAACACAGTGTGAATTAGATGAAATTCTACCTTGCAAAATTCTCCTATCTTCATTCCTGTTGCTGGGGACAAAAAATCCATGATTAGAAGACAATGAGGCTAGTCTTCCACGATTGGGGACTAGTTTCCGAGAAGTGCGGGTTGAGGTGGGTACTGCGAACTGCAGGCTCTTTTAGGGTTAGCTCATTCGGATCTCGGATGGATCACATCGTCAGTGTCCGCGTGAGGCACTTGTCCTTAGCCTAAAAAGGTCCAAGATTCCCGGCTTTCCTTCTCCTCTTTTCCGCCCCCATTTCTTCTTATTTTACACCGAGAAACTCCAGTTACAGGGGTCTTTCCCTTGTCAATATTCTCATCTTTGGCCGGATGTGGCCGGAATTGAGCGGAGTAGATCATTATTTCATTATATCGTATACTTGCAAAATCCCCCTGAAGTACTCCATGTTTGCGTGGTTTCATCCATTTCGAAAAATTTCTAATGACAAGCCTCGCCAAGCACTCAAACGGGTCGGGAAAGGAACCGAGGTTTGTGCTAGACGCTAGTCAAGGGCCCGCTTCAGGTGGCGGAGACCGTAGAAGATATCCGGCCCAATGGGGTAGAGTAGGCAGCTTCGTTTTTCATTCTCCATAGCTTCAGCACTAGCAGTCACCAGAATCACCAATCAGTCACCCTGAGTCGTGGCAAAGTGAGACTGCCTTAGGGGATATTACCCTACAAGGCGCTAGCTTATCGATGGTCTAAATTCTTCAACGTAGTCGTTCTTCTTTTCTAAACTTGCTGGTGTGAAATTATAGCATCACCACCCTCCGGGGGCAAGCGCTTGGACAGTGCCATTTTATGTATATGCAGCAAATATACACAATCATCTATGAGCTGTCATGCTACAGCGGAAGGTCACCTCGTCTGTGAAGTCTGAATACAACACCATAAGCCCTAATGAAAGGCCTTTATTGTACTTAGATTGGTTCTTAGAATCCTCTGAGTGGGTGACGTGGTTTGAGAATCGATTAAATTACTCATTGCAAGGAATACCACCGCGCAGATTTAGACCGTGTGCGAATGATTAAATTGTCAGCCCTAGTGTACACTATACCCCTACATTCCACGGTCGAGATGGGGAGACATCTTCAGCGATAGGAGGCTAGCAGAGTCTTACCGATGGAGCCTATTGTTCAAAGAGATAGCACTAAAAAAAAAAAAAAAAGGGGGGGGGGGGAGGAGATTTTCCTTTGGCCATAGATTATACGATAAGCTCCCCAGTCCTATTATTTAAAGGGCCCAGACTGGCCAGCTTCTTCTTTTTTTCCCCAACCACTTTCTCTCAGCAGACTCAATCATTTGAATACAATTTTCTATTTTCTGGACTTCGTTCCTTCCCGGCGAACTACCGCTCGTTTCTGTGCCCTCGTGATCTTTCTTTCCAACCTCCTCTTCTACTATGCATTTCTCAGGCGTGGGGATCTTGGCCATAAATTTATTTTCCTGTCTAACGCCAGCGCTGGTTATTTCATCACCTTCGTCTATCGATGGCCAGCGGTTGCCTGATCAGTGGTTCGCCTACTACCTCGACAACAGCACTGACCTAAGCATCCCGACCTCTGATGGCAATTCCACTGCCTTGGTTGCTCGTGAACAGGTTAAGGTGTGCGAACGCATCCTGTCCGCAGTCGCGAGTTGCTTCGGTATTGCCGGCGTCACGTACACGCTCGCAGAAGGCTTCGCAGGCATAATCAAAGGGCGATCGGAGTCGAAGACATGTGCGTCGGTTAGCGGCAGCATCGCTGGATATGATTACATGTATTACGCCACCGGAAAAGACTGTGATACCACTGCGACCCAAGAAACCATCGCGGGCGCTTTGTATCATTATCTCACAACTGTTGAGGACGACAAAGTCTGCGGTACGCAGTGCCTGAAGCTGGATCATTCGGGCACCTGGGATGGGTTCCTCAAGTTCGGAAAGTCCTCAGTTTTCGATAGCTCCGCATACTGTGGTAATAAGCTGTCCTATTATTCCTGTGCGTCTGGGGGTAAGAAGGACTTGTGAGAGTTGGAAGTTAAGAGACGCCGGGTGGGGATGGACAAGGAAGGCGATGAGCGAAGGACAGGGGGGGGGGGATGAAGTGAGGAGATAGCAGGAGGGATGGGTTTGTCATTGTTAAAGACTTCTGCGGTTGGCAAGGCGACTGAGGTGTTGGCTACGGTGTTTATGCCTGGCTCTTGCTCCGCGTAAATAAACCTTGTAGTCTGCACCCCTGTACGATGCTCCTTCGGGGATGAGAACAATTCTATCTACATAACCACACTCGTTTATATTAAAATCTTTTAATTCAATCTTAACATTACCTCTGGTCTCCTTATTCTGAATGGATATATGACTCGAGCTCTCACCAAACAATCCCCAACAAAAAAACAAAAACCCTCACATGGTATATCTAAAATAAACATTCTCCATATCCGTGGCATCATTCTCCCCCAACTCTCTACCCCGCTGCCCCTGCTCCTCCTTCGACAGCCCGCTTTCCGCAACAATCTTATCCCGTCGTCGATTCTCCCACATATACCAGAACCTCCACAGCAGAATAGCAATCGCCTCCAGGGCAAAGCACACCGAGCAGGCCACCGTCCCGGAGACATACCTCGGGGCATCCTTGGTCTTGAACACCTGCGCACCCGCCATATTGCCCACGCAGTATGAGATCAGGGTCATAGACGATATCACCGTTTGTTTGGTCTTGCCGGCGACGTTGGAGGGAACTATACATCCGAATTAGCCGAGCTTAGTGGTTGTGGGGTGGGGGGAAGGGAAGACATACTAAGACTCCAGCCGAGGAAAATGGCCAGAGAAAAGACGACGGTCATGATGTACATGCCCCACTTGACCCATTCGTATTCCGGGGTGTCCGGGAGGAGGGACATGACGAGGAGGGCGACGAACGGGAGGATGCAGCTGGCGATCATGACCCACATTCGCTGGTTCTGGAATTTGCGGGTGTAGAGGCCGACGACGAGGAAGACGACGACGTAGATGGCTGGGTGGGGGAGGAATTAGCTTGCGTTTGTGTAATAGGAATGAGGGGGTGAGGGGCGTACCGTTTCGAGGGCAGCCATAGAGCATGGACTGCCAGTCGCTGAACCCGAAGGTTTCGTACATGAAGGGGCCGAAGGTTGTAATTCCACTGGTTTTTTATGCGTTAGCAGGGGATCTGGGATAGAAGATCTCAGGAATAAACATACCCGTTGAGAATATTAGCCAGGAAGGAGTTCGCAACGGAGAAGTATAGCTGGGGGTCTTTGAAAGCTTCGATAACTTGGGGCCACGACCATTCCCGACCTGTTGTGTCATGGCCGGTTTGGTTCTCGCTTGTTCGGGCGGTTCTATCGCGGGTCAATTTTTTCTGTATGGGACAGGGAAACCAACGCCATCCGTTTCTCATCCTCGCTCAACCACCGGACTTCATGCGGACAGCCCAGGAGGAAAAAAGCGGCTACCGCACCGGCAAGGGTCAGAGAGCCAAGAAAGAGGGAGATGCAGCGCCATGCAGCGACTCCACCGTGTGCTTCGACGTGGCGTGCAATGCCATACAGGATCAAGTTGCAGACGATGGAGAAAAATCCTTCAGAGGATTGCCAGAAGAGGGATCGGTTTGCGTGTTCCTCTGTGCGGTACCACATTCCGGTGATGAGGAGGAAGCCGGGGGAGATGTTGCTTTCGAAAAAACCTTGCAGGGCGTGGAGGGCCATGAGTTGGGACCAGTTTTGGGCTGCGCTGATGCAGATGAGGCAGATTCCTGCAATGAATCAGGTTAGTCGGTGATGGTAGACGGTCAAAGGAATGCAGTTACCCAGCACGTCATATAGATGGAGAGAACGAGTCCGACGTTAAATCGTTGTAGGAGGTAGACGGAGGGGAATTCTCCGATTAGGTAGGTGAGGTAGAAGCTTGGGCGTGTTAGTTGTGTTTGATGCAAGTTTGAAGGGGACCTACATGGTGGTTAGCCATTGGTACTGTTGTCCGTGGAGATTGAGATCGGTCTCCATTCCAAATAGCTAATCTCATCAGTGATTGTAATACATATCGGTAATTTAGACGTACTGCTTGGATACATGACGATGTTTTGTCGGGTTGCTGTATTCCGTAGAAGTAGAACCTGCTCAGTTAGATATTGGAAATTCAAAGGCACGTCTAGGTATACTCACATCATCGGAAGCAAGTAGCGGTCGATCTTCCTCATCAATTTCTTGTATTCCTGCTCTGTATATTCTACAACAATTGGTTACCGTGCTTTGGACAAACTCTTAGGCCACATACCGGAAGGAAGCACCTCACCCTTTTCCGTAGTAGAGGAGACCTGCAGCTCATTAGGTACAGCATCTTTCTTGTCGATGGAGATGTTGTCCGACTCGCACGGAGTAGCGGTAGCATCAAGTGTGTCCTGCCTTTCTGAAGCCATGGATGAACGAAGATGGACGTGCCCGTTGACAGGACTAGGGGATCCGCTCGAGAAGCCGGGTATTCATATGGGGCCATGATCGACCCCGTCTGAAACATCCATCCGATAGCAACACTAGGGCTGAGATAAGGATGCGCCGATAAGTGAAGGATTGATTTGACTATCTGCCCGAAACCGTTGACTCCCCGGATCGGATGATCGCAATTAGGGCAAGACGAACGGCGGCCAGGGCCGAGAAAGCTCTAGATCAAACGACCAGAAATAGTATTGGTGAAAATCGCTTTCACGTATCACACCCCTTCATCTCTCCCTGATACCAACCAAGCAGGGTGGAGATAATCGGAGAAGACCGGGCGATGAAGCTTCCCCACTGCGATAAGGCGAAGTGGAGAAAATCCCCGGTGTCGGGGTTCTCTCCGCACGCGCGCCCAGGGTTATATACGGACCATCAACGCAGAGATTCTCCCCAATCCTGCGGTAAATGCCTTAACCATCTTGCCCATCATGTCCGACCAATCTTTCGCTCCGGTTCCCAACTCGATCACCCCGTTCTGGAGAACGGAGCGCCATCCATTGGATCAGCATCGCAGCACACCAGACCTCCCCGCCGAATGTGACATTCTTATCGTCGGTGCTGGGTTCTCTGGCGCGGCGTTAGCGCATTTTCTGTACAAGGACAACCCTACTCCTCCGTCGGTTGTTATCCTTGAAGCGCGGGAAGCGTGCTCAGGTGCGACGGGTCGGAATGGTAGGATTCGCTCAAACCCTTAACAATATAGCGATAAGAGTGTTGCTGATATCGAGATAGGAGGACATCTAAAGCCGGATGTGTATCTCAACATCCCGAAACATATCAAGAAGTATGGTGTTAAGGCTGCGGTTGAGGTCGCCAATTTCGAGGCCTCCCAGGTTCTGGCCGTGAAAGAGCTTGTCGAGCAAGAGAAAATTGATTGTGATTTTGTGCTCACCCGAGCCTGCGACGCCACAGTCGATGAGGGACTGGCGAAAGAAATCGATGCTGCGTATGCGGAGCTATCCAAGTCCGGGGTGGCCAATCTCAAGGATGTGCACTACACTCCTTGCAAGGATGCCGAGCGGGGTCGTACCCACTGCCTATATTCACTCCATTATTAGTTTCTGTTGGGAATATGAGGCAGAAAATGTCTGATATTGGTTGATATTATTTGCTATATTGGTTGCTAGCTAAACGACTATCTCAACGTGGAGTTTAACACCTCGGTGGCCAACGTGACCACAACATCACGTGACGCTCGCCTATTAGCTAATCAGCTGTTCTAATACAGCCCCCTAGACAAGCAGGGGTTTAAAACAAGTAATTATAAAGCTAAATTACTTTTCTAATCAGGTAAAAAAATATAATATTATATAATATAGAGTAGAGATATAGTATTATTACTAAATATAGCTTTTAATTCTATAGTTATAAAATATAATATTATTTCTAGTAGAGTTTTGAATAAGCTGAATATTTCAGATTCTAATAATTTAGTAAATCTGTCTGCAGGATTAATATTACCAGAGATATAAAATATTTTAATAATATTTTTTTTAATAAGATCTATAATAAATAGATAGTAGTTATTAAACCAGTATATAAATCTGGTAAAAATACTATAATTTAGAATCTTCAGAGAATTAACTATATTATTAAATATAAGAATCTTATTATTTTTAAATATTATAAGACTAAATACTTCTGCTAATTTCTTAATATATAAAGTCTTTTTAGCAGCAGTATTATACGCGCAGTATTCAGTAATAGTTAAAGATAGTACTATAATAAATTACTTCTTTAATAATTATAATATAGGGCCTCCGGTATAGAATATAATATATTTCTCTATTAACTTACTATTTTTATAGTCAGTATAAACTATATTAATATAGACTTTAATATCTTTAGAATAGTCTGAGACGAGTATAATACTAAACTCTTTCGTGCCTTATATATAGTAAAATACTGATTTTAATATTTTAAAATTAATAATTTTAAATAAATTTATATATTTTTACAGGCGGAAGGTTGATTACTGTAGATCAGATTATATCTTTAATACCAGCTAATTTAAGCAGCCTGTAAGACTCTGATATTCAGTAGTATTAATCCCCTCGGATATTATCTTAGAACAGTCCGCCTTCCGGTATAATAGTATTATCAGGAAGGCAAGATTTATATAATTCTTTATATCTGCTGTAATTAGGGATTCCTCTATATAGATAGATTAGGATAATAATATTAAGTCTTTATTATAATTATATTAGATATTACAGCTAAAGAAGATTTTCAGTTTACTAAATTTTTTTAATCTGAATATCTGATTTAAATAGTATTTAATATTATTAAGACTTGCCTGTCTTGGACCTGTAATTATTAAATTATTAATATAAATAGTAAGATAAATATTATCTTTCTAATAGATACAGGGGTCCTCTAGTAAGATAATAAATCTGATTTTTTATAATTTATTATTAAATATATAATATTATAAGAATACAGCTTAGCAGAGACTGTATAATACTTATTTTAATTTACAGACTTAATTATCTGATTCTTTATAGTATCTGGTTAGTTATTTTATAAAAATCTATTAATTCTTTATCTAGATGTATAAATATATAAAAATTATATTATATTACTTTTATATAAGATTCTTGATTACTACAGTAGTAAGAAATATCTTAATAGTAATCTTACTAGTAACAGGAATATAGGATTAGTTATAGTCTTTTCCGGGTATTTAGTAATTACTATATATAATCTAGTAAACACAGAATTAAGTAATAAAACCCTCTATATTAATCTTTAAATTAAATATCTACTTACTGGGGATTATACAAGTACCCGGGGGCTTTTTAATAATATTATAGATTTCTATAGCTTTAATCTTATTAATCTAATTATTTATTACTTACTTCTAGTATAGTACTAAAGGGGACTTTATAACTTTAATATATATTATCAGAATAATAATTTTATAGTACTTTAATCTTAGAATTATAGTATTTTAGCCGACTAATATAAGTTGCTTATAGTCCAGCCAGATAGGTAACTTGCTTTTAATAATTTTTTAGAAGTATTTTATTATCTGTATATCTTCCGGAGCAGGAATATTAATAATTTAGTAGTCTTATATAATAAATTTAACTAATTTAGTTTTATATTTAGTAGAATTCTTAATAGAGTATACAGGCTTATAATCAGATAATTCTACAGAGATTAAAATTATCTGTACTCTGCTAGTAATAATATTAATATTTTAAATAATATTAATATTAATATTAGTAGTTAAATTATCTGAAGTATTTTAATAAAAAAATATATTATCTAATCAGATAAATCCTCCAGATTCTGGCAGCAGTCTGTTAGAGGTCAGCCTGTTAGAGATTATTCTGTTAGAGTTTTTATAATTATTTTTATATATTCTGTTTTTATAAAATAAGATATTTCTAGAATATTTAATTTTATTAGATTCCAGTATTTAAATATAGTAGATATAGCTGTTCTCTTTATTAAATCTGATAAGATAATCTACTGCTGTATAAGATTCTATTTTTCTAGATATTATACAGTCCTCAGTAAGTATATAGATATATAAACAGTAACTAAATATATATAGAAAGTCTAGTAAGACTTCTAGATTCAGAAGATTATAGAAGATCTTATATCAGTATACTAGAGTATATTTAATATTATTTCTAGAGAAAATAAGATGATTTATTATCTGTACAGCTAATCAAACAGTATATAACCAGAGATATCCGGATAGACTAGAATTAAGTATTATAACTCTATTTATTTAGTTAATTAAACTACTATATTATTCTGAAAGATTATTTGCTTCAGGCGTACGCAGTAAGAAGATAATAACACGAATCCTATATTCTTTATAGATAGTCTAGTTAATAAATCAGTTAAATTTTCTTTCTTTATTAAAATACTATACTGCTATATAGCAGTTAATAATATTCTTATATTCTGTATTTATTTAAATAAGCTTTTTAGAAGTATTGCTCTTCTGTTTTAATAATATAATATAAATAAAATATATAATATTATTAATTATAATTAAAAAATAATTATATTTTCTGTAATTAATAAAAATTATCTTTTATATATCTGTATACTAGAGTTCTGTAAGATTATTAGTCTGTAGGATTAGATTACAGGATACTAACTGTTTTACTTTACCTAACTGATATACTTTATAATATATATTATCTCAGTATTTAATTTTAATCTGATAGGATCAGGCGGTTAAATTAATCTGTCAGAATCCTATATAGCTGTATTAACAGTATAATAGTAGGGGATTAACTGCTGCTATACTGATTCCGGGGTCTGTAGTTCTAATAAAGGATATCTTTTTTAAAACTTATATATAGTCTATAATCTTATTATTCTTTATTAGATATAAAGTATAGTCTTTATTAGTTTTATAAATATTAAAGTCTTCTTAGAAATAATTAGTAAATATCAGACTATAGAGTAGATTAGATTAGTAGTATATCTTAATATTTAACTGTATAAAATTATTATTTAATTCTAAGAAAACAGTTATATAGTCTACAGTCTTTATTTTAGTAAGTATTTTCTATAATATACTATATATATAGTATTCCTGTAGCTTTAAATTATAAAAATTAGTAAGTAAGATACGGTCTGGAGTAAGATACTGGGAACTGCCTGTATTATAAATCTAATATAATAATATATAAGATAGTTCTTTAATTATTATACTACTAAAATTAATTATATAATTATTATTATCTGTATCTGAATCAGTATTTAATACTATATAGAATTTAGTAGATAATTTAATTTATTTCTATATAATTAGAGTAGTCTTTATAAATATTCCAGATTTTATTAATTTTAACTTCTTTTTCAGTTTATAAAACCAGATATTATAAATCCAGAAAGATCAGCTGTCAGGATAGAGATTAGGAATAAGATACTAGTATTTATAATAATAATATTTTATAGACTTACAGTATATATAATAATTATTAGTAATAAAAAACTTCTAATTTAATATCTTTTCTAGATATTTCTCTATACTGATACTCTTTTTTAAAAAGATTATTTTTTTCCAGTTTTTATTTTTCTTAGTTAAATCAGTATTAAATAATTTTAATTTTACAGTAGATACTGTAAAATTAGCTTAATTAAATTTATCTTTTTTTTTTATAATATTTTTATAGTAATTAAAGAATTCTGACTTTTTTAAAATTTTTATAATATTATTTAACAGCTGGAATTCTACAGTAGCTGTCCAGATTAATAAATCAGATTTAACTTATTTTAGTAGTAGTAGTAATTTATAATACAGTATCAGGGAGTAGTCTAGCTGCTTTACTAGTATATAAACTTATTTAAAATTATTTATATATTAGAATATAATAGAAAAGTCTGACTTCTTTTTTTAAATTAGATTATTAAATATTATCTGACAGAGGATATAGCTGTAGCTGAGAATTAGATAGTAAATTATTATAAAAATATTATCTGTATAGTCTTTAGAATTATTTAATACTATAAACCTCTCTAAGATATTTTTTAATAATTAGTTAACTAGCTATATTTAAATATTAATTAAAACAGCATGCTAAATAGTATAATTTTTATAGATTAATATTAATCTGATAAGATTTTTTTTAATAAAGTTCTATAGTCTGATATTTTTTAATATTTATCTAATTTTAAAGTTCTATATTTTATAATCTTTATATCTCTTAAATAATTCTGATACTCTGTTAAGACTTTCAGACAGCTTTTTTAATATTCTATTTATCTAGATAGTCAGTAATATAGTTATAGAGTTATCTTTACTGATATATAAGAATAATACAGATCTGCCTTTTACAGCTATTATAAGATTAATATAAATCTAGTTATTTACTAGTAGAATACTATTATAAATACCTGATTAGCTTTAAAAAAGATAGAAATTTATATAATTAGTTAAATTAGAAATCTTCTAAGATAATCTGTAAAGACAGGTATATACTATATATATTTTAATATTTTAGGGACTGCTATACAGTAGGAGCTTTCTATATAATTATAATAATATAATAATTTATTAAATAGCTTTAAAAATACTAGAAAATAAAGATAGCAGTATCTTACAGTAAATTACCGGGCTTATAATCTGTTAGGAATATAAGGCAGAAAATATCTGATATTAGTTAATATTATTTGCTATATTGGTTGCTAGCTAAACGACTATCTCAACGTAGAGTTTAACACCTCGGTGGCCAACGTGACCACAACATCACGTGACGCTCGCCTATTAGCCAATCAGCTGTTCCAACAGTTTCTCATGTTGTTGACGTAAACAGGTCTCAGGAGTCAAAGGCGCTCTCAACTGCTTCACCTTCACAGCGGGCCACATCTGGCCATACAAGATGGTCATGCACCTTCTCCAGGGCGTCGTGAACAAGGGCGCGAACCTTCAAACCATGACTCCCGTCACCTCGATATCCGAGACCCCATTACCCGACAATCGCTGGCTAGTCACCACCGACCGAGGCAGCATCAAGGCGAAGAAAGTCCTCTTAGCCACGAATGGCTACACGCCGCATTTGGCCCCACGGTTCAAGGATCACATCGTCCCTGTTCGCGGAATCTGCAGCCGCATTGTGATACCCAAGGATAAGGTCGCACCTTTCCTACCTCAAACATACAGCATCCGGCACGGTCCCTCTCTATACGACTACCTTATCCCCCGTCCGGACGGAAGCATTGTCGTCGGTGGCGCCAAGTCGGACTTCATGCCCTATGTCGGCGAAGTGCCTGAGAAGCCGAACCAGGTCATTATGGCGGGATTCTCGGGCCACGGCATGCCGCTCATTCTGCTCTGCGCTAAGGCTCTTGCGCAGATGGTGAAGGACGGTGGCGCCTTTGAGGATACGAACATCCCATCGGTGTTCAAGGTGACCAAGGAGAGGCTGGACAGTACGAAGAATGAGATATTGGATGGGCTGCAGAGAGAGAATCTGCAGAGCAAGCTTTAGATATATAGATGCGGATATTCAGGACACATAAGTCATGCAATGACATCACAAACTTGTCACATCCAGGAGAATATAGCATATCCTTTTGCCCTGAAAGGAATAGTTCGTATTAACATCTATTTAAAGATTTATTCTAACCACATATTCCTACGATTCTCCCGACGCGGCAATAATCCCATCCGCCAGCCCCGGCAAATCATGCGCTACTATATCCATCTCCCCGAAGATATCAGAACACGTCTCTTTCTCCCAATCCGACACCCAAGCTCCTCGAAACCTAAATCACCACCGTCAGCCACCCTCACCAAAGCCCCAAGATCCAAGCCCTCCCCCTTCAAAAAAAAAAAAAAAAAAAAAAAAAAAGAATTAAAATAAAGGAACAGAAAACAACTCACCCGCACCCCTTAGCAGCCGCCGCATCCCACATATGCGCAGCCGCAAACCACGTCTGCCCCCCCTCCCCCTCTCCCTCCCCCTCCACCCCTCCAAACCTCTCCAAAATATACCGATACGCCTCCGGCGCCGGCTTCCCCACACCAATCGTATCACACGACACAAAGTTCCCCTCAGGCATATCCACGCCCCCCTTCGCCAAATACCCCGCCACGCGGGGCGTATCCCCCGCGGTGAGGGCCCACACGGTAAACCCCGCGTCCCTGAGCCGCGCAAAGCACTCCTGAATACCGGGACGGGGCTCGAGGGTGCGATACGAGGCCAGGAGGTATTCGCGGTCGTCGTCGGTGGCGAATTCCCTCGGGTTCTGGATGCCGGCTTGCCAGAGCGTGCGGTAGAAGATGGAGCGGAAGATGTCGAAGAATTTCACGTATTTGCCGGACAGGCCAAGGTAGGTGTATTCGCGCTCGCCGGCTTCCATCCAGGCGTAGCCGAAGATGCGCGAGCCGATGTTGAGGTTGTGGGCACGGAATTTGGGGCCCAGGCGGGATTCGACGGCTGTGTAGAAGGCGTCGTAGGAAACGCAGGTTCCTGGGGGGGAGATTTGGTTGGCATGGGGGGAGGGATTAGGGGTTAGGAGGGATTGGGGGAGAGGGGGGGGTTGCTTACCGACGACGTCGAAGACGACGTGCTTGTTTGTTGGGGGGGTCATTGTATTGTTGTGTTGTGTTGGTGGTGTGTGGATGACGCGGGGTGGTGTTGAGGCCGGCGTTGTACTTTATCGCACCATTTATTGAATACCGTCTGATCGGTGATACAGTAGGAGTTAATTCACCGGTCAAGCTTTATCGGAGAAGGGCATGCGGGGCGAGGAATTGGACGCCGACGACCGATGCGATGGCCGGATCTCGACCGGCGTATCTTATCAGAGGGGAAACCCTATCTCGCGAGCGGGGTCATGCCCCGATAATGCGATAATGGGCCTTCTTCACACGTCATCTCGGCCTTGAGCGGCGGGCAATGCGATAACCCCGCCTTTCCGCGATGGTGCAGCTGCAACTTGCGATTACCCCGCCTCGACAGCACAATAATGGCTTCCTAACGACATCTGAAGGGGATGTTTCCTCGTCGGTGATGGATGGCTGGGCCAATTCGACACAGGCATCACGATGACTCAATTCACAATCCATACGTCCTCGCTGTTTGATCCCAAGATCAAGGGAACGCGTTCTAATGTCTCCATTACGGTCGACTCTGTGACCGGACTCATCGTGCGGGTTTTCGAGCGCGATGCGCAACAGCCGCCCGAGGAGGTAGTCCAGCCAGGGGATATCGACTTGCGAGGCAAATACGTGCTGCCTGGATTTGTTGACGCACATACGCATGTCTTTTTGTATTCATACGAGCGTATTCACCCACAGAATCCATAACCTCCACTAAAAATCCCAGCGAGGCCGGCGCATTACAGCAGAAGCGCGACGAAAGCATAGTGGAACGGATGGTGCGAGGGAGTCAACCACTGTCGCACAGCCCTTCTAGCCGGATACACAACTTACAGGTGACCACAAACCGCCCCCCACTACCCCAATCAACCCCCCCAACTCATCCATCAACCAGAGACCTCGGCTCCGAAGGAATGCAAGACTTCGACGCGAATCTTCGCGACGCAATCGCACGGGGCCTAACCCCAGGCCCCCGTCTCTACGTGGCCACCAAAGTCCTCGCGAGCACCGGGTCCTTCGAATGCCGAACCGAGAACAGCGCAGGAGGCCACTGCCTCCCATCCAGCGCCGAAGCCGTCGACGGGGTCGAGGCGTGCAGACAAGCGGTACGACGCCGGATCGCGGCCGGAGCCGACATTATCAAATTCTTTGCGGACTACCGCCGCCGCATCATGCGGTCCCCGCCGGCCCAACAACACCCCTACATCCCCAGCGTCCTACATCCACCCCAGGAGCCGAACCCAGACTACATGGTGTTCTCGCAGGAGGAAATTAATATGATTGTGGCGGAGGCGAAGCTGGCGCGGTGTCCTGTGTCGGCGCACTGCGCTACGCTGGAAGGTGCGTTAGGGGCGATTGAGGCGGGGGTGAATTCGATTGAGCATGCGTATTTTGCGACGGACGAGATGTTTGAGAGGATGGTGGAGAAGGGGGTGATTCTGGTGCCGACGTTGGCGATTGCGGAGAAGTTGCATGCGAAGCGGTTTGCGCAGATTCTGGGGCAGGTGAAGCGGGCGCATGAGATGGGGGTGCGGTTGGCTTGTGGTGGGGATACGGGGACGTATCCACATGGGGAGAATGCGAGGGAGATGGAGTTGGTGATTCAGGCGGGGATTCCGGTTGTGGATGTGCTGGAGGCGTGTACGGTGGGCGGGTGGGAGAGTTGTGGCGGGGAGATGTGTGGGAGACGGTTTGGGTGGTTGGAGGATGGGGCGCAGGCGGATGTTATTGCCTTGGGTGGCGATCCGGGAAGTGATTTTGAGGCGTTGAGGAAGGTGGATTTTGTTATGAAGGATGCGAGGGTGTGGAAGATGGATGGGGAGGCACAGGGGATGATTTAGAGGTAGGTCCGCTGAATACAATCTAGGGTTATGGCGTTGTTCTGCGCGATAGGCTTGGTGAAATAAAGTCGCCCTTTGGGGAGATCAGGCTTTCGTGCATGGGTGAAGTGGTTCTTGTTGTTACAATACGAGGGCCCTGGATACTAATCATGCTTCAAGCTCTTGATCCAATGACATAAAACCTTGTTCGTCATTCTACTAACCCTACTGCTGTGCGATCCTCCCTGGATACCCTACTCCACAACAGCAATAAACTACCTCAACGCTACCCTCTACCCGCCTTCCCTGTCTCCGACATAATCCCCGCACACATCTCCCTCGACCTCTCAAGACATCTCTCCAAAGCCCCCTCATCCCTCGGCACAAACCTCACCTTGAAATCCGAAGGAATAGCATTCGACGCCGTCTGGTCCCGTTTATAGTCAATGTAATGTGTATTCGGCGGAAGCAACTCGCTCTCCACCATCTTAAAAGACACAATCAAACGCAGAAAGATGGCATACAGAACCCGATTGGAGAAGTTGACTGCCGTGCACATGCGAGAGCCCGCGCCGAAGGCGAAGTGGTATGGCGCCGGGATCTCATGTTCGGATTTGAGCCATCGCTCGGGGAGGAATCTGTCTGCGTCGGGGCCGTAGATGGCTTTGTCTCTGTTTTGTCCCGTTAGTTTTATTTTTTTGTGAATGGTTATGATGTTGGGGGGAAAGGGGGTTTTATACCGCGGCCCGCTGCTTGTGTGTTCACGTAGACTAGCAGACCCTTCGGGACTGCAGCTCCACGATAAGTGAAATCTTTGTAGGTTTGTCGTGCTGGGAGAAGCTTGAGAGGGGGGTAAAATCTCAGGGTTTCCTTGACGAGAGCGGAAATATGAGCGCATTTTTCCTCGGCGACGCAGTGCTCGAAGGCTTCCTCGGGGGTGCTGTAAGCGCTCATAATGTCGGCATAGGCCTGTACCTGCATTTCCTGCCCTTCCAGTGTGGAGAGCATGCCGATGGCGATAATGGCTGTGGAGAAGAGCGCCTCGAATCCGCCGGACATGAGGCCACCCAGGATCGTTTTGACGTCAACTGGTCAGTGTGTGGTTAGCCAAGAAACGTTCACGGAGGGATAGATACCTACGCTGTGTTAAACCCTCTTGACTATACGTCAATAGCATTTCAGCCACGCACTTTTTCTCTCCCGTTCGAAATGGAAGCGTATCGCGAACTCGATCCAGCATGGCTGCTAACCATGTGTCGCGGCGTTGGCGGACTTCGAGGGCCGTTGCCGTCCGCCCGCCCTTCCCGAAATATCTCAGATGGGGGATGAAGTCTTGGGGGTTGGAGTTTGTGGATCGGAAGCTAAGAAATATTAGAATTGGAAAGCTAGTCAATTAATTAGTTGTAACTCGCCTAGCAATAGTACTCGCATCTTCCAGGATCTGCAGCAAAAGCAGATCTGTGATAGAAGAAAATCGAGTCCCGTAGCAGAACATCATCATCACATTCAGTGCAACGCGCTTTTGATAAAAATGCGGCATGATATCGGCCGTTCCATTCTGACTATTATAGTAAAGCCCAGAGATCATGTCAAACGTCTCCAGATCGAGCATCGATCGCAGTTTCTGGATGGACGGTCCAGTTGTCAACGAACCCACTACACGCCTCTGTTTCTTAGTTCGCTCGTCCCAGGGGCTCGTCCCGATCGTAGCAGCTGTTTAAATCAAAATCAGTTCCATGTACTAACCTTTAGCTGCAAAGAAATAGACATCGCCTACCCGAAGTCGCCGAAACGACCTTATGAAATGTATAAAACGACGGACGATCCAGCGTAGCAGACTGATTCTTGACCAACCACTCCCGGGCAGCCTCAAAGGAGTTCAAAATAACGGCGCGTCGATTTCCCATCCGAATCTGGAAAACCGGCCAGTGGAACTGCTTAGCCCATCGCTCTGTAGTGGTCGCATGGTCGTCCTCCAGTTGGTAAAGGTGGCCTGCGATGAGCTCGCCACCAGGGATTTCTAGAATGCCTTTAACTTTAGGGTAATCAACGTAAAAGAATGTTAGATAGATGAATCCCAGTAGTCCCAAGACTGCACTTCCCAGGAGGAATGCCGTGAGGCAACGGGGGTCAAGTATGGCATCCATTGCTGGAATTACGACGAAACGCAGCAGAGGCTGAATTTACCAAATTTATCCCAGGTTCTGACATTTATTGGGTGATATGTATGCCAACATGGTAGAATGGGGGTGTGGACCGATGGGTCGCCGATACGGATGGTCGGAGAAAGGCGTCGGCGACACCCGAGAGTTCGGGGATTCGCGAATAAGCCATGCTGGCTCCGCAGAACAGGCACTTTATCTACCAAATAAGAGAGTATAAGCTCCATGATGGTCATTGGAAGGCTGTGAAAGATCGCATCACGTCGATTAAGAGAAAACATCTTCGTTGATCATCCGCTGTTTTACATCAAAATGGGAAGCAATTTGCGTCTGGGCGCGCTCTTCGATGTTACGGGCCGTTGGATAGCAATTACTGGCGCAGGTAAAGTACTCAAATCCGAAAGCCAATTCAATAGTGCTGATATTTCCAGGCAGTGGAATCGGTAGCATGCTCGCACGGGGCTGTGCGGCTAACGGAGCGAACACGATTCTCATCGATGTCAATGGAACGTCTTTAGAGGAAACAAAGGCAGAATTAGAAAGCCTATCAATAGGTTCAGACGTGCCTTCGACAGAGATTGTTATGTTTGTGCCCCTCCTAAAGATATAGTCGTTTTAGCATTGACAATATCACAGCATAGATGGCGATCTGTCCACAGAGAGCGGTATAAAGGAGGTCGTTGTCGAGATAAAATTACTTCGAGATTCACTTGGTGCGCTAATGCATTGCGCTGCTATTCGTTACATGAACGAGATCACATACACACCGGGTGAGGATCTGGGCAAGCTTGAAGCTGCAGCCATATCTGCTCCGTTTCAGGGCTGGGAGCACACGTTTCGCTTGAATGTCCTCGCACCATATTTCCTAACCGCGGGCTTGATAAGCCTTTTGGGAGCTGCGGCCGCCAAAAGGGACGGAAGAGGCTGTGTGGTTTTATTCAGTAGCCCTGCCAGTGTACACAATCACCAATTTGTTCCATGTTACCAGACTTCTAAAGCGGCAGTCGATCATTTGGTGAGAATTATGGCTGCGGAGTTTGCAGACTTTTACAGTGAGTTATATTATTTTGATCATCATAACTAGAGCATAATCTAATCGTCTCCCAGTTCGTGTCAATGCCATATCCCCCGGAATTGTACCTTCTGGGATGACCACCGCGGATGCCAACTCGAATCTCCATCTGGCGGCGGAGACCTCAGCTGGGCGAGCGGGGAATGAAGAAGACATGGTTGGAACCATGCTATGGCTGGTCAGCAAGGCCGGTGCTTTTATGGATGGCAAGGTGATCAGAGCCGAGGGTGGACGTCTTTTGATCCTTCGTGGCGTGACTTCGAATTCAGACTGATCAATTCATGTCATCCTACGTCATTGGCTTGGTTACCAATATAATATTTAAAAAGAGGCGACCTGGTTTTCGTACCCCAAGTATTCCGACGATAAAGCTTTCGCCTTCGATCCACAGAGAAGAAAGGATTAAAGCACTAGGTTAGAATTGGGACTATCAACATAATTATCGAGAAGATGTGCAATAGTTCGCCAAACCGAGAGGTAGCAATGCCCTCCCTCCCAGTGAGAGGCAAAGAAAGCCAGAATCTCAGTGCATCTGCTCAAGTCTTTAAAGTGGGCGCGGAGGGTAGTCCACTGCTTGGCTATCCCCGTGGCTATCGTGCAGCCAGATATCAGCGCCCTCGAACATGCAATGACCGGGGGAATAAAGTCATCATTGCAGATAGTTGCTCGATGTGTGCTCGAAAGAAGATCTGCGGCTGCGCTGACAACCTTGCGTCTCAATGATTTCATGCCCTTGCCATGCCGTTCATCGGCCTCTTGGAAGCAAGAGACACATTGTCTGTGTCTGACACATATAGGAAAAATAAGTAGCCAGGTCTCTCCGCATACCGGTTCTTTGCTTTGGTGCACATCGACCCAACCCATTAGCTCAGACATCTCTCCCACAAACGGACAGGCATGTGTATCGAATATCCGACTTGTACCATATATGGAATGAAATAGCTGGTCATAAATCAGAGACAGAATATCGGTATCGGAATTCGTAGTCAGCTTGTATACGCTGGACATGTTTGGTCGACTGGAGACAGTCCGCAGTGATCTGGAACGATATTAGCTGCTAGGCCGGTGATGGTTTCCATCGCACTGACCCTTCAATATCCCTGAGAGTAGAAACCAGACGAGTCTGTTCCGGATTCCACACGTCCGCTCTTTGGATTCCTGCATCACCTAGTTGGGGTGGAGCCGTCCTGTGCCAACCTAGCTGTAGATATCTCCGGGTAGCAATGTCGAGCAACTCCCATACAATGCCTCTCGTTGGATCAGCCAGCTCGTACACCAGTAGGAGAAGAATTGATGTGATAGAATCGCTATCCGCCGCTGAGACAATTGGTGTAATTAAATCATTGGCCCATTCGCGACACGTATGAGCAAAAGGCTTCCAGCTTGGCGTTCTGTAGGCCTCCCTAGCCGCAGCTATAGCACATGCCATCAATGTTTGAAACCTCCGCAGATCAGACAACTTCTTCAAATTGATGCCATCATGGTTCAAAATTTCGGGATTTAGGATATCATATCGAGGCTGGATACAGCGCTCATAGGATTTTAGAAGCATTCGTATTGTGCCTGGCGTCAGTAACGATCTGTCTAGTTGTGGGATTTCCGGTAATGGAGAGTGTGGTGCTGTGTCTATATTCAACACCCCATCCCTTGCCTGGAGCGGTGATAAGACCTCAAGTGTGACGCCAACGATGCGCGGTGGGAGAGACAGGTCGATGTAAATGTTTTTACCAGGCCCTGGCATGAGAATATGAAAGGTTGTGAGTTGATTAGTGGTTGTGGGAATCTCGAAGACAGCCTCTAACGAGTCACTTCCGTGTTCTATGGTTAGCTGGGTTTCTGGAAGGTTTTTGTTGTCGACAAAATCGCACCTTAATGAGCGATGGGAGTGTAGAGATAACTGAGAGTTCAACTCTTGAATGCGATCATTCAGAGTCTTGACATAACTATTCATAATTAGCCCAAGCATGCCTGAAATACGTGATGAGTAGAAGACAGACCGTCTAGTAACATCGGCTTGAAGGGCCTCGTCTCGAAAAGTGCATTCCAAGTCATTCTTGGCGCAATTCGGACAGGCTGGAAGTAAGGTATCACACTATGGTAGGTTGTCAGTAGTTGACTGGTAAAGGTGTGTATCGCGGTACCTTGATCCTCCGATTTCGGCACCGTGTGCACGTTGGCAGCATCGCGGTAAAGCCAGCGCCGGTTCCACGCGCAGATAGTCAAACACCTGACTCAGAGCGAATTGAGACTAGAGTGTATTAAGTGGAGAAGAAAAGACCCTGCTAGCTGAGCCACAGACAATCTGAGATGAGAGGGAACGAGAGGGGGAGGTTAGTGCAGACGATGTTGTGATCTTATCTCTTGCGGCAGATAAACAGTCGACGGTCACGTGTGGATCCCATGCTCCCCTTTCTCGCATGCTCAGTTATTCGGGAAGCGGTAATTTCGTGAGAAATTTATGGTGAATATTGGGGAATTACTGTTCTGTAGAACATACTAATATACAGGAGTCTACAATGGTTATGGCTGGACTCCGGAAACATATACACACAGAAAACCTTAGGAAAATCCCGACAAACCAATTCGAGAACAGGCAGAAAAGGACAAAGAAAGAGCCACACCAGACCGGCAACATTCCTCTATTCTGTAAATAGCTCTTCTCTCAGAGGTGTAGAGAATGGTAGTATAGTACTCAAGACTACCGATATCTCACTTATCCCGTCCATCGGAACAATCCCCAGGCGAATCCACCCGCAAACTCGAACTAAACCATACTGGTTAGGGCTTGCCGCAAATGAACCAATAACACACCCATTATAATGAAGCACCTTATCAGTCCGTGCGGGGTATCTTCAAGGAGAGTTATCTCTTGGCAGGCACTGGGCATTGTCCTCCATCTCTTCTCCTCTTTGTCACGGAGCTTCTAGTCTCATGGAATTGTAAAAAATACAGGCCTTCTAGCAGCTCAAGATCCGATCCCTCTATTTCCATAATGCCACGGGCGAGGCGCTCAACCAAAGTATGCGCGCGCTGCCGAAAGCGTAAGACAAAGGTACATGATTCAGCCATTTCCACCCGTTCTATTCCTGTCGCTCATAGGCGAAACAGTGTGACTTCAAATTTCCAGCATGCACAACATGCAAACTGACGAATGTTACCTGTTTTGGTTTCGATCCCGCGAACAGAGAAGCCGTGCCCAGAAGGTAAATGAATATTTCCTTCCTACACAGAATTCTTGTCTGCTGACCGTCCCCACTAGCTTGGTCAAATCACTCGAAGCCCGTGTCACAGAGTTCGAAGTGCGAATGCTCGAGTTCCAAGCTGCTCCCCAAAATCTCCCTTACCTGGTCACGTCCGCCCTAGCACAGGCTACCATCTCCGTCGGGATTCCCTCGGGCGGGTCATTCCTCAGCTCCAAGGTCTCCTCTGCTTCATTCTTCCGATCGTCTTGCCCCCCATTGGCAGTCGTTCGGGAAAAGAGACAAAGCATTTCGGACGACTCGATGGTCGACTCCGCCGAAAAGCAACCAAAGCCCAACAACCCAGCCAACAAATACAATTCAGGCACTCCAATTAATCTAAACAGCGTCCCCCTCCCAGCCATCAACCGCATGATCCGGAATTACGTGGATACACACCTACCCCAATACCCATGTCTATCCGCCTCGATGCTCGACGACATCGTCCACCAAATCCAGCATGAAAAGCCCGGAGACACCGATTCCCTTCTCCTCCACGGTATTCCCACCGCATCCGGCCTGGGACACTTCGAATACTTAGCTCTGCTTGTCGCTCTCGCTATATCTTCCATGACGCTCACCTGGAAAGCCGATGACCAAGCGCGAGCGGCGTCAGAATCCTTTTACAACTCCGCCATCAAGCACTTACAAGTCCTACGGGATCACAGCGAGATCCAAGCCCTTCAAATATCGTTACTCCTGGCCCATTACGCACACATGTGTCCCGAACGAGCCGATAACTGGACATGCATCGCAAACGCAATCCGGATTGTTATGAACCTGGGGCTCTACATGGACTGCCCGGATGACATTGTTGGGGAGGAAGCTCGTCAGCGAAACGAACTGTTTTGGGTTGCCTATGGGATGGAGCGGTCGTTGTGTACGAATTTGCGACTCCCGCTTTCGCTTCCGCAGGAGGCTATCACGGCAAAGGTAAGGTCTGGATACACTTTTGATTGGACTGCAAGCCTGACAGAATATGCAGTTTGAGCTCTCATTATCAGAATCTTTCACCTCCATCCCTCCAGCAGGTACAGTGAACAGAAACTCAGTAGCATACCATATCTGCCGGTACCGCGCGCTGGAAACCGAAGTCCACAGAGTGCTCCATCTAGAAGAAGACCTGCACAAATTCGGGAGTGCCACGATTGAGGAGTGGATTGAACGAATCACCCAACGACTGAAAACCTGGTACGAAAAGGCGCAATCATACTCCAAGTATGACATGCTCGAGTTCAAAAACGTCCAGCTTTACCACCTTCTGGCACGGATTCATCGCCCTACGCCACGGCTGAGATTGAGAGGTCCTGAGGATCGGAAGATCGTGCTGGACTCATCGCTAGTCTTGATCGAAGACTACCTTGGACAGGAACGACGTCGAAGTTTATTTTACCCCTGGCATGGGGTCCACATCCTGTTCGAAACTGCGGTGATTGCGCTCGAAGCGTGTTGGTCCTCTAGAGATCACGGAGTATTGCACGACCAAGCGAAAGGAATGCTGGAAGTAAAAATTCCTCAGTGTCTGCAGCTTCTTACAAACATCGGGCAACGATGGGACGAGGCAGCCGTGTGTGCGGACCGACTACGACCACTCGTTCAGAAAGTCATGGCCGCTTTTGGGTGCGAGGGCGATGGTCTATTCTCTATCGTTGACGAAGAATGGATAACAACCGAGATCCAGGACCTACTATTTACAGATGGCCCACTGACATGGAACAGATCAGCTCCGGGAGAGGACTCTTTCGGGACAAATGAAAGCGACCCAATGCTTTTTAATAACCTGGGGGACAACAACATCGCGTTCTTCTCGTGGGATCCAGATTGGGATGTCATGCCTTCGGATCCAATTTTAGAGTAGATACTACAACGCAGAGTTACTTTTAATGAGGTCTGCGTCTATGTGGGGTATATTCAACCCATTAGCGAAATAAATTCTATTATCCCCATCCATGGCTAAACGAGCATCATCATCATCATCCATACCCCTAAACCCCAACATCAAACCGAGTCACCAAGCACCTAATCCCCAGACCAAAAATCATCTCAAACTCTAGCCCCCTCCAACAAACAATTCTCCTTCACATCAGGCGAAGTATTCTTCTGACACTGCCAATCCGTCCCCGCCTCGAACTTCCACTGCGCAGTCTGCGGATTGCCCCCCGTCACAATCCAGTCGACCTCGAGCGTAAAAAACTCGATATCGTCTCCCAACCCACTCGGGAACCGAACATTGTATTCATTGTTTTTGCAGTGTATGGTCTGCGCGCTGGAGATGATTTCGTTGGGGTTCCTTTTTTCTCGCGCTTATGTATTAGCGAAGAGGGTCCTTTGCCGATTTGGCATTGGGTGGTGAAGGAAAGGAAAGTACTCACCACTTGATGGTGCACGGTATCCAGTCGCTATTGGTGTTGGGGTTCTGGACGTGCATGGTAATTGTGCCGACGCTGTTGTCGGCGCTGATTTGCGCGGTGGTGTCGCTCAGCCGCAGGTTTTGAGTTTGGGTTTGGCGAGCAATGGGGGGGGATGCCATGGCCATGGTGGCTGTGGTGAGCAGGGATATCAGGGTGATTGGCTTCATTTTGGTGTGGTTATTGGGCTGGGGATTTGGGTTGGGGATTTTGGGTTGTGGGATGGTTAGGATGCGATGATGCTTTGGATGGAGGTTTGGATGGGGAATTGGAGGGGGCTTTCTAATGTGTTGATATTGTTTATTGTTTGTTGGACTGAGGTATGGAGATCTATTTCCTGATCCGGATACAATACCAAAGAAAATGCAAATATGAAGATTGTATTTGTAGATTTGGTTGGCCAGTAATAGAAGCAGTGCGTTTTTCAGTCTATTTATCATTGATTGGGTAAAACAGAAGGTCGCCATGCTTACTTTCTTCTTTATTAGAGTCAATGTACATGATTCACATATCTAGGTACTGTATTTGGGTAGTTGATATAGAGGCTGGACGAACATTTCCGTTACATGGTAAGCCTAGGTTCCGGTTCAAAAGAAGTCCTAGCTGATGATTTGGACCACCCGTAATTGCCAATATGTGAATTGTTGTACCAGATGTTCAGGACTAGCATTTAATTATCCGAAGGAAAAGTTGGAAGAGGTTGGGAGCAGGATCTTGGTGTTCTGGAATGTGTCACACCTAGCTATGCTCGGGTTACAATCTATAGATACAATGCCATTTGAACGAGTCGTCGAAATGCATCGTAGCCACTATTCTCTGCTCTTTAAGCATCCTTGTGGCGCGGAATGCATTTCTTGAATCATTGCTTTACACAATCCTTCATCAAGTCTTCCATTCTTAGGCCGCTGTAATGAAGCTTTGAGTCTACAAGTCTACCATTGAATCGACCTTGACCAATTTTGAAACTGACTAGCTGATGTATTTATATTTTCAAAATTTGCCATGTATACGGTCGCATCGAAATAAAATCTTTAGTCTCATCGGAGTAGCACCAATAGCTACAGAACAAGGGGGTCATAAGTCCCGGCTTTCCCACATCACATTACAGACCAAGTGTATAAATCCAGTATGACGTTTCAGAGAATACTCCCCCGCACGAAGAGACAAAGAACCAGAGAACCAAAAGCGGCGGTGATGTGATCACTCCCGGCCTCGTACCCCCGGGAATCCGGGGATTATGACATATTGAAAATATGTCCCACTGCTCCAGTTCTTACCTCCACGCACATTACCAAGCACCCGCGAAGACCATCGCTCCAGAACTCCGCGTGGAAATACCTACAGTCCAGTGGCTCTACTCCAACCAAAGCCAAACGAGGATTAACTTCCAGATTGAACTCTAACGCGACCACGACGAGATGTCACACTGAGCGGGGAAAGGCATCCATCTTGATGCTATCGCGTGGTTGAGATGATCGAGCGGCTGACTGTATGCGATGAGACCACTCACAACTACTGATCGATTCCACCGTTAAGGATACTGAAGATGCTCGCTCGAAGTGTACTTAGGGCTTGTCGGCCTGCTGTATGCACCCTTTGTCCCTAGAACATGGGACCGCGGTGTGCTGACGGAGATAGATAGACCTGCCATGTCATTAGGCAGCAGATACGCCAGTTCGGTTTGCTGGAGTATCACTCCCATGATCTTCTGAAGCAGGTAAGTGATGATACCATATCCCACATTCTTTATGATGTGAGGCACTGAATCCAGAAAGTTCAACCTTCCGGTCCCAAAGGGCTTCGTGGTATCCAGCCCAGAAGATGCCCAATCAGTAGTCGCTCAAATCAGTACGTTGACACACCTCCCCCACATCTCACTGCTCACCATCTAACACACACAGACGCACCATCCGTCCTGAAATCCCAGATCCTAGCCGGCGGCCGAGGAAAAGGGAAGATGGACACCGACGGACGAGGTGGCGTCCGCATAGTGAATTCGTAAACCCAACCCCCCCTCTTCCAAACAGATAAACTAACCCTCCCCCAGCGCAGAAGAAGCATACCAAAACGCAACCAACATGCTAAACCACTACCTCACTACCAACCAAACCCCCCCAGAAGGCCTACTAGTCCAAAAGCTGTACATCTACCGAGCCGTCGACGTCGCCCACGAATTCTACGTCGCTCTAACCCTAGACCGCTCCCGCTGCAGCCCAATGCTACTCGTCTCCGCCGAAGGCGGCATGAACATCGAATCCAGCGTCGAGAGCCTCAACCGGTACTGGTTCTCCCTGACCACGGGGATCAGCGACGACATTCTCGCCGACATACAAGCCAAACTGCACTTCACCGATCCGGAAATACTCTCCGTCACGCACATCCTGCGCCAGGCCGTCCGACTATTCTGCGCCAAAGACGCCACGCTACTGGAACTGAACCCGCTGGTCCGCACCCTGGAGCGAGAGTTCGTGTGCATCGACGCGAAATTCGAATTCGATGATTCCGCCCGCTTTCGCCAGCCTGAGATCTTTGCCTTGGAGCCGCCGCTGTCGGATCGGGTGGATGAGAAGGAGGCGGCGCGGCATGGGCTGTCGTATGTGCGGCTGGAGGGGAATATCGGGAATTTGGTTAATGGGGCTGGTTTGGCCATGGCGACGAACGATTTGATCAGTCATTTTGGGGGGGCCAGTGCCAATTTTTTGGATATTGGGGGTAAGGCCACCACGGAGACGCTCATCGCGGCGTTTAAGATTGTTACGTCGGATCCGCGCGTGAAGGGTATCATGGTCAATATTTTTGGTGGTGAGTGGATTTGGAACGGATAGGTGGTGTGAGTGAGTGAGTGGCGCTGACAATGACTAGGAATTGTGCGCTGCAATATGATCGCAGAGTCAATTCTGGCGGCCACGGATGCTCTGGGGGGGCTTCGCGTGCCGGTGGTGGTAAGGCTGCAGGGTACGAATTCTGAGGAGGCTTTGAAAATGGTGAGTTTTTGGGCTTTTCCCGGGCTACAAAATGCTGAGTATCCTACTAGATCAGGGAATCGGGGTTGGACATTCATACCGAGACGGATTTCGAGGCCGCAGCGCGGGAGATTGTTCAGCGGACACCTTCTTACCAGTAGTTGTACTTTTTGGTAACATAGCAATCACAATTGAAAACTTTATTATCGAAATAGGTCGCTTGCAGGTTCCATTTTATAAATTAAACGGGGCGCATCACCAATTGCCCCTTAATCACCCAAAAATATGTGTATCACCTACCCAACGCGTAGATAGCCTGATAAAAATATACAACAGCACCAGGACTCGAACCCGCCTCCAACCCCTCAATTAAAAACACCCCCCAACACCCTCCAACACCCCCGTCCCTACCATGGAAATCCACCAAAAAATGCAAAAAGCATTGTCCTCAGGGAGGTTCGAACTCCCGGCCTTGGGATATCCCAGAAGTTAGAAGCTTCCGAGTCATATTTTGACATATGAGACCCACGTGATAACCAACTACACCATGAAGACTTGATTGGAAGAAGGCAGTTTTATTTAATTCTATGGCCTCTAATTAATCATCTAATGTGACTACCTCAGTGCGGGCGGCTTTCGCCTTGTCGTCGGCTTTACTGTTTTCTTCATGCGATGAAATGTCGATGACCTCGGACGATTTCTGCGATTCTTCGAGCGCTGCTTTTTTGCAGTCGCGGCGGAGGAGGATTTGTGTGGCGATTGTTACGAGGACTATCATAAAAAAGAGGTTCGGGTTAGATATATTTCGGGTAGGGAATGGATGGGATTGTCGGTGGACTTACTCAGTAGGACTTGGAGAATGACCGACCATAGATAGCCCTTCTTTGCGGCGGGGAAGTCGGTGGTTTTCCAGACGAAGTTCGGTGCCTGGGATAAGAAATTAGTTATGATGTCTGTTGAATAGAGGACGATTCAGTTACTTACCACCGCCTGCACAACATAGGCCAGGTCGTTCGACAGAGCAACAATCAAAGCTCTCTTTTCTGTATCTGACGAGCAGATCTCGTTGGTCCAGCTTAGGATGAGGGGGCCGGCGCCGCTCTATAGGTATCCAGTTAGCCCTTCATTCTACCCATGGTAAATTGCAGGGATGGGCAAATAGAAATGAACTTACCCCGACGTTACTGAGCCAGTACACTGCCATCCGCCCGCTGATGTTTGAATAGAGGGGCATTTGTCGCAGGAGCACACAGAAAATAAGCTATAATGGTCAGCTGATATTCATTGATTGAATCGCGTAAGCAAAGAGATATAGAATCTCACCGAAAGAACCGCGCCAATGTAGATGAAAGGCCACCGCGAACCATGACAGGGTCCGTCGGACAGCCATCCCCAAGTGAAGGCGACTACAATGAAAATACCCGTTGTGACATTGGGGTCTATTTCTGCGTCAGTACAGCCACTGTATCCCCAACAGAAAAGAGACTCACAGTTATCAATCTGCGGCACCGTGAACGTAGTACCTGGCACAGGCTCGGGGGTCTTGTCGAAGCTCTTCAGCCAATAGCCCATACCAGGCTGAGGGTAGCCGTTGTTCCAGACAATGTACATCAAAGCTGTAACCAATTAGCCCAATCAAACAAAGAAATGCATGGCGAAGAATAACATACGGAGGAGGTACGTATGCCAGCTGAGGAAAATCCGCTTAGCCTTAGCGATCGACCAGGGCTCCTTGCCCGCGCGACCAACAGCCTGCATGCGCTTGACCGAAAGAATATGTTCGTCTTCCGTCGTCCACCACGTCTTGACCCCGTCCTGAGGAAGGTTGGGGAAGAAGAGGAAACCAGCGACGGAAAGTGGCAGCGTGATGATCCCGTCGATGACGAAGAGCCATCGCCAGCCAGCGTACCCGTTCACGCCGCTCAGGTTCGTGTAGGCGGCTGCCTGTAGGAAGCCACTGAATAGGGTTCCGATCGACCCGGCAAGCCAGAAAATCATCGCTCGCTTGCCGATCTCCTGTGGCGTGTACCACGAACCGAGCAGGTAGTGGATGCCGGGATAGAAACCTGACCTGGGGAGCAGGATTAGTATCGTGAAAAGACGCGATGAGATGTAGACTCACTCGAAAAGACCAACGAAAAATCGGATGGCGTAAAGCGCGCGGTAGTCTTTAACACTCGCTGTGCAGATGGTGGCGATTCCCCAACCGACTTCCAACTGCAGCATCATTGTTAGCGACGTTGCATCGGGACCGGGTGCGATAGTGAAGAATGGAACGTACCGAGGGAATAACCCATCGAGGCGAGATTCGGGTCAGAAGCAAGTTGGACGGTATTTGTCCGATCACGTATCCGACTGTGTAAATGGATGTGGAGGTGACAAGCTGGTTGCCGTACATGTTAAGGTCTTCTTCCATGCCACTGAGATAGGCATTGCTAATGTTAGACAGATCGAGGTTCTTTAAGAAATATCCAATCTAGTAGTACATCAGTAAATATTTTTTTTTTTTTGAGACCTGCTGCATTAATCTAATTTTTCAAGCCTTACAGAAGCAAACGTCAAAACGAAGGCATCCACCTTCAACAACAGCCAGCGCTGATCATGCGGAAGCTCCCATGTATCCCATATGTAACCCTTCCAGGACTTGAGGGGCTTGACCTGCAGCGTTTCGGTCGAAAGGTTGGACCCAGTCTCCGGGTTGAGACTGTAGGGCATGCTGTCCTCTTTTTCGTAGCCCATGATCGCTGCGAGCTTGGCATGCCAGATGCGTGTCGAGCAGATGCACTACGGACGGGGTTTGCTGCAGTATTTGTATCACATCGAGGATGATATTCGTAGTTGACATGGTCTCATTGCTACTCCTCATCACGCCATCCCTTATCTCCTAGCCAGTGACATAGCCTGCTACGCGTCCATGTCTTGGTATAGCCATCGCGAGGAAGCTTTGCGAACAGAGGCGACGACAGCGTGTCGCATTTCTTTTTCTTTTTTTCGAATATAAAACAATGTCACACCTATCAATTATATGGCTCTCGGGAAGTCCCCTGACCCAAATAATGGGTGTTGCTGGATGGTGGTCGATGTGTTATGATGGGGTGGTGGCCGATATAATTGCGCCATCGTGCCTCAATATTGTCCATTGCCTCCCCGCACTAGGGGCCAGCCAGGGCCGTCCGATCACGGCACTTGAAAGCCCCCAGCAGGCAAAAATAACAGTTCTAGATTCCTGCAGACGGCAACGCTGCGCTGTCGTGATTGTGGATCGTTCTCTGTCATCGGGAAAGATGATTATTCAATGGCTTTGACTTAACTATAGCTCAGCGACTATTGCGGAGCTTATCAATCCTTACCATATGCGTGGTGGTAATCATTCGTGAAATAGTCAGGCCAGCCGGAGTTCATGACCAAATTATATTTGACAAATTCTCACCTGTTTGTCGATCAGTACTGAGCTGGCAGAGAGAGTGTTCCGGTCCCCGGAGGAGTCGGATTGCTCAGCCTGAAATATTGAGCGTCATTTTTAGGACCAATTGTTGGGTTTAACTCACAACTCTCATTTGGAATTGGGGCTTCAATCTGGGAAAGAAAATACGCAGAGAGGTATATCCTGGATAGCAAAGTGCTCAACGCCCACAAAGGAAAATATCAGACAAACTCCCCCGATTCCTAAATTTTTCGCAAATACTGCACCACCTCCAAATGTCTCTGTTTCTCCGCCAAGTCCAGGGGTGTGCATCCCTCTTTATCGACAAGGTCCGGATCAGCCTTATATTCCAAAAGAGTCTTGACAGACTCTAGATGACCGTTGGCAGCAGCTTCATGCAACGCGGTTCTGCCTCTCCTTCCGCGACTGATTATCACAGCACCATGTTGCAGAAGGCATTGAATAACCTTGGTGTGGCCTTTCGAGGCCGCTTCAAACAACGGCGTGTTGTTGCTGAACTTTGCCGCAATATTGGGATCGGCCCCTGCGTCGAGTAGCAGTCGTGTTGCACCGTTATGGCCGAGCCCCGCAGTGTGGTACAGTGCAGTGGTATTCCACCGCGGGTCGACTGTGTTGGGGTCACCGTTTCGATCAAGATATATCATGACGTCTGCCATGTGGCCATTTTTGGCTGCTTGAAGGAGCCGTTTTCCGTATTCGATCCGAAGGTCTCTGTGCTGAGCAATGGTTCGTTGAGGGCCCCGTCTTGGTTCCGATTGATCTCTGCGGTGCAGGGATTCTAGTCGGGTATATTGCTCCATATAAGGCTTAACAGCGCGACATGGAGAGTCCGAATGGATGCTATTGTCGCTCGAGATGTCCCTCGTTCGCGGCATCCCTACAGGCGATCGACGTACGGGTGGGCGTCGAGTCTCGGGCTCAGGCTCATATTCGCCTACGCTATTGTCGTCGGAAGTATCCGACATTTGCGATGGCTCCATGGAAATCAAAAGTTCTTTCGCGTAGGCAGATGCTGCCATCGCTGCGTATCCCTGCCACATCTTGTTTTTGTGGGAGTCTGCGTAGTCGCACACTCCCCGGATGACAAGGCATGGGAAGGTATCCTGAAGAAATCACAGTTAGCAATCCTGGATAATAAGAGACAGTGTTGCTGCTGTAGTACTGACCATCATACCCGCAGCTTCCATCTCAAAGCACAAGATTCCATGCTTGTCTCTAAGCCGGTCTCTCGTTTGCCCATCTTTCATCACCTGGTTTCCGGAGCCAATCAGTCCATAAAATATGCTTGGCTCGTCCGTATCCCGTGTCCGTCGCTTGACGGCGCTTGCCTGGCTGCACCGTCCACAGTGATCGCCGGTGACATGGGTGTAGTCTGCGCTATACAAAACATCGTTCTTCATCCCCGGATGAGAGAATTTGGCCTTCATTCTTGGGCGCTTCGACAGCGCATTGCTGATGACCGTAGCCAGCTCGCCTTCATCAATCATGTAGTTCATCTCCATGGTGGCAATGGCAGTCAGGACTTCCGTGGGCGGTTTATTGTGAACCGCCGTCGGAGTCACCTCGCCGTTCATTCCAGTCTTTCCGAAGTCATACTGCAAAACTCCCGAGTATTCCGCAGTGGGCTTGCTGACAACCACGTCGCCGAGTCGAATATCATGGGCGGTGCTGGGTACTCCGCCCCCGATTCCGACCATCAATATGAAGAATAGCTCGGGGAAGGTATGCGACATCAATTTCGTAACAAGCGCAGCAGGGACGGTTCCATATCCACCAGCCGGCAGCACTGCCAGAACGATGTTCATGCCACCAATCTGACCGAACTTGTATTGGTTGTGGTCTTGTCGCGGGTTCCAGTAAAAGTCGGACGGCCGGTGGTGCTCACGATCCAGGATAGATATCGCTGCAGCGAGCTCCATGGATAGAGCGCAGACCCAGCCCACTTTGTAGTCGGCGCATTTGAGCGTGGGCTTGAAGCCGTTTTGATTCATGGCTGTTTGGTGTAGAAAGTGAAGGTTGAGGAGGAAAGACGACCCGAGAAGGGCCGTTGAGAATGGTTTCTGTTTCTTTTCGCCGACAGAGGGCGTACTTCGGGACCATAATAAGTAGTCTGCGACAGCTGAAGAAGCTGCTATCTTGCCGAGCTGGCATAGCATCTCTACAACCCGGTTGGGCCACCAAGTTGGTGATTGAGCTGTCCACGAAACATGAGCGTCGTCAATCGCTTTCGGGGTTGTTGGGCAGCGAAGTCTTTTGAACACCCTTCATCCATTCCGCGACGATGCCGAAAACCCAGGGAGTGCGAACAGGTGGCTCACAATCCGGTCAGCTGCCTTATCAAGGTGTCGATACTGGGATGATGATAGAATACGTGGAGCGGCTGTAGGAAGCAAACGTGCAGGGGTCGTAGTCGCGATGGATGCCTTAGATAGCGATGACGGCTCCCAAGTGTGGGGGGAGCCGAGTGACCTTGTCAGGCTAGCAAGCACCTGCATGGCATTGTGTTCGGGAAGGAGGAAGGAACAATGGAGGAATTTTATTCTCCTGCACTAAGAGATGGCAGACACCAAAGTCTAAAATCAGGACCAACTCTTATTCTCCGGAGCAAATAGAGCCCATTTGGTTGCAGCTAGTGATGTATGTGCTTTCCTGGTAGAGCCTGAATGACAACCTAACATCTGCATTTTCTATGGATCCTGCATGTAACTCTCTCTCCCTACAACGCATACCATGCGGCTAACCACGTGAAATGGAAAATTCGACAGCGAAGCACATAACAGCAAAATGAAACGCAGCAAATGTGGCAAATGATAGGCCAATCCTGTCGCAAACTCCACCCCCTGTCCTCCGAACACCCATCACGCTGTCTCATGGCTGTTTCATCTCTGCGCCACCTTTCCATTGAGTACCAAGTCAGTCGGGGTTATTCTGAGACGCGAAGCCCGTCGGGATGGCAACTCACACAAACTATGGCTCCATTCTCCCTATCATAGCTTGTTCAATTCAGCAGACAACTCGGATGGGAATTGTCTGATTACGAATTCCATCTGCTTGCGGGCAAGCCATGCCACCAGAAAGCGACTAAACTTATTCTGATCCGGATCAAGGTCTGTCAATTTGTTGCCGCAAGTCTGAATCAGGTGACTCTTCAAAAGGATCTTGAGGTCGTCGGAGGCGGCCGCACTGCCCATCTCCTGGAACATGGTTTTGGAGACAAGATCCACGGAGTTGGTCAGTGGGTCCTTGGAGACGTTGTTCGTTGAGGTCTTGGTGCTCATGGTGTCGTTGGTGAATGGTAACGGCTCGCTATTGAGAGATAGGAGACCGGTGGAAGCCTAACTTTGGATTGAATGCTCTTCGAAGGTATGAGTGATACTAACATTTGAGGGAGCGGTCTTCTGAGCATTATATGCATCTACAACTTGACAGCGCGTTCGAGGCAGTGGTAAATGCCTTCTGACCTCGATGGGATCTGTATAGCCTCATCGCCCCAGGAATCAGCCCTGCGAAGCAACTGCGCCCAACATCCAGCCAGCGTGTACAGGCTTAGATGGCCACGATCAATATCTTCGTTTCAGACATCAAACACATTGTGTTCTCGAGGTTAGCATCGGACTTCCATCGTGAAGGAGGACGCCGGAACGGGCGGCTGGGAAGGAAACAGCCTCCTTTCCCAGCAGGCAAGTGGTTTTTGCCACCGTCCCAGCTCCAGTCGATGTTGGGTGTGTCTGCATCAGGCATGTTGTAGATCGAAGATAGTACTAGTGGCTGAGAAAGGAAATGATGGAGGTGGAGATTTTCGTTCTCGTGCGCATCAGTGGACATGGCGCTTGACTTTTCCCTCTCAATCAGGCACACTGCTAGGGTGCCAGCGCGGCACCAGTGACGTGGCGATGCCTCGGCTATGTGCCTGGCCACGGAGAAGATGGAGCTTGTAACTTACCCGTGTACCACATTTCCAGCCCCTCGAAAAACAAATGCACGGGTGTACGATGAACGCTGCATATCTGCTGGGGAGGTACTCCTCTGGCAGGTAATCCTGTTACACGGTAATATCGACCTGACACTGCAGCGGCCATCGGCGATCTCAGCCCCCGCCTGTCTAACTGACCCCGCCTTCGCCTGAGGAGCCAAAACAAAGAAAAAAAAAATCCACTGTCACCCACACCACACCAGTTCAGCCTTCTTACGACTGAATTCGCCTTGTGTGTTATCAGATAGGCATTGAACAGCCAGATGTTGGGCTTCGCAACCCTCCTTCGATGTCGAGATGAGGCACACCGAAGAAACAGCGGTCATGCGCTGTCTGCCTTGAGGCGACGTCGTCGCAAACCCTAGGTCCGAATCGGTGGAAATGATCACTATGGGCTGGGGTTTAAAACGGCCACGGGATGCGTGAAAAGACAGGACTAATTGTTGGCAATGCAGATATCAGCCTAACCAGCTAGTTATGGATCCCTATTTTGGTGACGGAGAGCAGCTTCTCGATGACATTGTCAGCCAGATCGTCGAACAATTCTTCTCCGAGTTCAACCTGCAGCTACGAGACCTGTCTCCTGACGAGTGGGATTCGACCTCCGCTCCCGAAGATACGGTTCCCGAGACCGAAGACGACTGGCGAGAATATGTCTGGCGGTTTATCGAAAGGAATCTATCGTCAATATACCCACTGGGAAATCCGTCTGTCGAGGAATTAGTTCACAATGCAGCCAATCGCGCGATGGCGATTGCGGAAAAATACCATTTGAGGCCGGATGTTACGCCGAAGGTGGTTCTCATGGGCTTGTATGACTTTGTTATACTCTGTGGTATGTCTCGACCTGTGCCCCAGAAATGTGAAGGCTTTAACCGTTGGTTGGATTAGATGACAGCACTTCAATGAACAAGGGAACCCGCATTCAGGCACTTGAGGATACCTGCCACCGGATCGCCGAGATCGCAGGTCTTATCCAGCCCCATGGCGTCCATTTGCGCTTCCTGAACTATTCACGCGATCGGGATTGGCCCAAGTTATCTGATCACGAGGATATCAAGAAGAAGGTCGAAGGCGTCAAGTATTCTGGGAAGACTCGGTTGGGCACCGTTCTCAGATCCAAGATTGCGGAGCCTTTGATCGTGAACAAGGCAAAGTTCAAGGAACTCGAGCGGCCTATCATCACAATTGTCATAACCGATGGATGTGTAAGTAAAATCTCTCTGCCTCTACCGTTTTTCTATGGACACTTATCCTCGTGGAACATTAGCCAGACGGCGAAGATGACGCCTGCTTCGCGCAGACCGTCTTGCAATGTAAACAAGAACTGAACGGCCTCAACTTTGACTCAGCAAGCGCTGTATTCATCATCTCTCGGGTTGGCAATGACCCCAAGGCTGAGATATTTCTGCACGGTCTCAGAACAGATACAAAACTAGAAGAGGCATTGTATTGCTGCATGGACCAGCTGGATGGCCGGCATAAAGCATTCGATAGGGCTAACGAAGACATTGAATACTCCTCTTTTGTAAGGGCTCTTGTTATCTACCCATTCTACGCAGCTCCTGAGAATTTGTTCCTAACCTACGGATTACCCTGTCCTAGTTGATCGATCTGTTCGCGGCTGCGTTGGATAGCCAGACCGATATGGAGTGAACGACGAGGACAACGACAGTGACCGATACGGCGAACATGTATCCCACAGCGTTTCATTCGTATACATACGTTTTGGAAATTTTGGGGGAATTCACCCAAACAAGAGCCTTTTCCAGTTTCTACAACTTTTTTGTTAAGTCGCATTGTTTTCGACAAAGGAATTCTTGTATCGGGAGGAGTGAGTACATGCTTCGACAGAAGGCTTCATGTCTAGATTGAATTTCAAAGTAAATACTGATATGAGAGACCTTAGGTTAAGCAAGAAATGCGTAACCAATTATCTTGTGAAACAAATTCTCCTAGCGGCGCCGGGAGATGCTCGAGGGAATTAATCATCTTTATCACTCTGCATGGGAAGTATAAATGGTCTCGCGTTACAAGAGCGCTAGGCATAATCTCAACGTGATCCTCCTCTATTGTTTGGTAAACTGAGAGAGGCAATGGGTACTACTTCCCTCACTAGCTCGATATGCCATCTCCTTTGGTATTTTCGTTGTCCTTATCTACTGTCGTCTCTTACCGATCACAAAATAGTGATAGCTCAATTCATGAACAGTGCCCGAAATAGTTTCATCAACATTTAATGAAGACGGTATCAGTTGTCAGTGCAGCTTAGAGGTCCACACCAGAAGCATTGAACAGCTCCTGCTTCTTCCAAGAATTATTATGATGTAGTATCCTGGAAAGTTGAAGGGTATTTCTAGCGATACTATATATAGGGCTCGATGTTACGGAATTCGAATTATATTCAAAGCTGACAAATGTACGCCTACGGAGGGGAGACTCTCCTCCTGGAGGCTGATAATTAGAACCGAGCAATGTGTGAGCAATTCAATCAATATAGTTAGATAGAAAATAGGGAAGGAATCTTCACCAAATCCATCGCTTCTGACTCACTTGCGCTATGGACGGGGCGGAGGACGGCGGTCCGACCAGGGCAGGGCGGGCAGAAGCGCCGAAACCTTGCCCAGGCGGGTTATCGCGTGCCTAGCACATTGATGGTAAGAGCCTAATTCACTTGAAATGGGTTAGCCACCTTGACTTAGCACCCCGTTATCAGTCTGATGAAGGTGAGATTTTAGCGCCGGCAGGTGTTTCTCGTCTACTGTTGCCTGGTAGCTTTTGAGCTCGCTTTAAATGTGCGACGTCTCTCTCCCCTACTCCACTGATTCCCTTGCATTGAAACATAATTCTCCGCCCCAATGCTGTCTTTCCGTTACGCCGCCCTACTCGGTCTCGGGTACGCTGCCGCTGCCACGCAGACGGTGCTGCGGGCCGAGGAGGACCCCACCGACGAGTTCCGCGTGGTCCAGAGCAGCGTTTCGCCCGAGTATTCCGTCCGCATCCGAGAGCAGAACGACTCCATCTGTAATGCGGGCTCGGTCCAATACACCGGTTGGCTCGATGTCGGGCCCAAGCACCTCTTCTTCTGGTATTTCGAGAGCCAGAATGACCCCGTCAACGACCCATTGACCCTGTGGATGACGGGTGGGCCCGGTGGCTCCAGCATGCTCGGCTTGTTCGAGGAACTCGGCCCGTGCTTGATCAACGAGTATGGGAACGGCACTGTGTACAACCCATATGGATGGACGCGCAACTCATCGATGCTTTTCGTTGACCAGCCCGTCGACGTGGGCTTCTCTTACATTGACGAAGGATATGACATCCCCGGTGACTCGCACGTGGCCGCCGTCGATATGCATCGCTTTCTCCAGCTTTTCGTCTCGGAAGTCTTCCCCGAAAAGTTGGGAGTACCCTTTCACATCTCCGGCGAGTCGTACGGAGTGAGTCTTCCTTCTTTCTTTGAGTCCGGTGTGGCCCCACGCTGATCTCTCCAGGGCCACTACGTCCCATACCTTGGCGCTCAAATCATAGAACATAATAAGCTCTACCCCAACGAGCCCCAGGTGAACTTGAAGTCGTGTCTGGTAGGTAATGGCGCCATGTCGCCGAAAGACAAGATTTTCGGGTATTGGGAAACGCTCTGCACCACAAATCCCGGCGTTGCCCAGCCTGTGTTCAACGAGACAAGATGCGACATCATGGCCGAAAACCTGCCCCGGTGCATGGAGCTGGCCGATGTCTGTGCGCAAAACCCCGATCCTGCTATCTGCCATGCCGCCGGGGTCGTCTGTTACGATGGGATCATAAGTTTCTATGATGACGAATCTTCCTTCCCGGGTGGTCGGAACCGGTTTGACAGTGCGTTCGACATTCATATTAAATGGACCTCGTTTGGCATGGAATCCGCTGACCATCGGACACAGTCACAATCCCTTGTGCATATGACGACCTGTGCTATATTCAAGGCGCGCTCATCCAGAAATATCTGAATTCTCCAGCTGTCTGGGAAGCTCTCTCACCTCCAAAGGAGATCACAGAATATAAGGTGGTCTCTAACGCCGTCTCCGACGCGTTCGACTTGACTTCAGATACGATGACCCCCTCAACACCCTATGTGCAATATTTGCTCGCGAACCAGATCCATTATCTGGCCTACCAGGGCAACCTGGATCTGGCATGCAACACGGCTGGAAATATCCGTTGGTCGAATTCACTTGCCTGGAAGGGTCAAGCCGAGTTTTCTTCCAAGCAACTGACGCCGTGGACCTCCGTTGTTAATGGCAAGAGTGAGGTTGTGGGATCTACCAAGGAAGTCAATGTTCGCGTGGGTGGTAGTGACAAAATTCCGTCGCGTTTTGCAATGGTCACTGTTAATGGGGCTGGCCATATGGTGAGTCAGACTTAATTGCAGGAATATTAAGAGGGTCGGATGGGTGCTGACTGAAATCTGTAGGTTCCCCAGGATCGTCCTGATGTGGCGCTTGATTTGATGGTTAGGTGGATAAATGGAGCGTCTTTCAATTAGGTTGAGTGGTATACTCGGCTTTATGGAAGTGCTCCTTTAATGCTAGCTATGCTTTGGCTATGTACGGCACGCTATGGGAAAATAAATGAGATTAATGGGTCACCAGCTTGAAAATGCCAAGACCAGTTGGAGGGATGCTGTTCCAACAAGTGTACCGCACCGGAATAACCCCTTTACAAATAAGCTTGAAACCAGCCCAGGCTTCCTCGATTCCATATTCCATCGTTGGGTCAGGTCCTGGAGCCCAATTCAATGGGTAATGAACTCGGGAAATTGTCAGCCTCCGTCGTAATTCTCCGGTCAAATAACGCGATGGTTGCATCTTCGTATCCAGCCGTCAGGTTACACAGAGACCATCATCCAGAATACCATCCAAGCCGAGCATTAATGTGAAACAGGGTGGGATTACAAACCTTATCTATGTGCCTCTGCCACATCTCGGATCGAAACACACCCGAAGTCCAAAGAAGTAAGCCGTACGACCGGATCGCAGATTGCACTAATGCTGTGTTGACTGGGTCGACTTCTTGCCTGGGGTTACGCAGTGAATGGCAGGTTCGCCAATGTCAACATTTGATGTCACTGATGTAGATATACAGAGGTTCTCCTATCTCAGAATTGTTGGGGGACTTGATCTGATAGATACGACCTCATGTAATGATGACTGTGGGGGCCTGAAGCTGGTCATCTCGTCTGTGGGAATCAGGCAGAAGGGAAGTTGAGAAAAAAGAACAAAGAATGACGTGGTCAGATTACCTACTCGGCTATAATCAACCATCCACGATGACCCTTTCGCGCCACTTCGTGTATGCTTGAGACAACACTGGGCCGATTTTGAAGCTTCGAATACCATCTCTAATCCAGTGGCTTGCGCAAGTATGGCTGGGTACATTGGATATAGAACGACTCTTGATGATATCAGCTGGACTCGCCTCATCTTTCGATGAAGTGAATCTGTCTCCAGATTGGATATGGTAAGGGCGATGGCCAAACTCAGACAAACCCACACGCGAGGCATTCCCGACACGAAAAAGCAATGAGGCTCCGACTATACGAATCCATGAGCCTCTCTCAGACATCTCCAATCAAGAAAGTTGGCGAACGACTCCACTATCTCCTCATAATGCTCCTACTGGCTGTTTTTTTCCGCAAATAACGCAGTGCCATCTTGTCGCCATAATCCTTGGAGCAAGTGTTTGACGTAATGGCAGACGCCCAGCCTGTCTGCTGATGTATTCGAGACAAGGATTGGGGGGTTATTTAACTATTAGCTGGTCTCCGGAAGATGGCGCACTTCAATGCGTCGAATCTGAGCTGGAAATACTATTTCCAGGATATCAGGGTCTGAGAAAGAGCGTCTACACTATCCATCATGATCATCAACCAATACATTACCACTATTATCAATTTCTTTGGTTTCCTCTCTTTCAATGACCCCCAGCAGCAGCCCTTGCCATATGAAGGTGGCCCTGTCCCATCTACTCCGGAGGTCTTGAGTTTCATTCCTCCGGGGGCGGCCGAGTCCTTCCAAGATGCGCCAATCCGGTGCGAATATCCTGCGATGGCAAAGGAATACACCTACGTCAATTCGTCTAATGATCGAGGCTTGTGGCTCAAACATAAAACCGATCCTTCGAAGAACTTCGATATCTTCACGGACTATGAAAATAGATGGCCCAGCGGCATTGTGCGGAAGGTACATACTCGGCATATTTGCTTACTTTTTATCCAGTATTAATCGGACGTAGTATACCCTGACCCTCAACGAAGACCGACTGAATTTGGATGGAATCGAAGCGCCCCTCTCCAAGGTTTTCAATAAACAGTATCCTGGTCCTTGGATTCGTGAGTCCTCTAGCCCTCTGAGTTAACATTTCATCACTCACAAGTCCTGCCAGAGGCATGCTGGGGCGATACTGTTAGTAAGTATTTCTATCCTCCCTAAACGTCATTCTAATCGACCTAGACATCACCATCAAAAACAACCTCACGTACAATGGAACTGCTATCCATATGCACGGCGTTCGACTGCTGAACAAGAATCTCATGGACGGTGTGCCGGGTATAACTCAGTGTCCAATTGCCCCCGGAGAGAGTTTCAGCTATTTCTTCAACACCACGCAGTATGGCACGACATGGTATCACAGCCACTATAGTCTCCAGTACTCGGACGGTGTGCGTGGACCGATCACCATCCACGGACCAACGTCTGCTAACTACACCGATGCAATCGACCCCATTATCATGGCAGATCACAACCATCGAAGCGCCTTCCAGGATTTCTACCAAGAGCAGTTTGTCAATCCGGCCGAGGGGCGAGTGCCCCCCAAGATGACCAGCATCATTCTCAACCAACACGGTATACCCCAGCCTCCCCCCATCACACACATCAACCCTAACAACAAACAGGAAGCTACGCTGGATCATTCCCCGAGAGGCGATATACCAAGAACGTCAAGCCGGTAACACCCTACCCTATCCCCCCAACAAACCAATCAACTTAACTCCCCTTTTACTCCAGGGCAAACGATACATCCTCCGCCTAATCAACGGCTCCACCGATACAACCTTCATATTCAGCATCGACAACCACAACCTCACTGTAATCGGCGCCGACTTCGTCCCCGTCACACCCTATAGCAAAGACCACATCCACATCGGAATCGGTGCGTCCCCATCCCCTCCTCCCCCCACAAACAACCACCACACCATAGCTAACCCCCTCCAACCCACGTTAGGCCAACGCTTCCACGTAATCCTGGAAACCAAACCGACCCACGACCCCACCAAAAACGAAGGCTTCTGGATCCGCACGCAACCGGCCGACGGATGTCACAACTTCGAGACCTTCCCAGACGCAAGACAAGGCATCCTATGGTACGGGTCGGGCCCCAACCCACCCATCCCCACCACCAACGCCTTCCAATACAACGCGACCTGCAGCGACGAGCTCACCTTGGCCCCGATCGTCAAATGGACCATCCCCGCACCCCCATCCAAGAACATCTCCGTGGTGGAGTACAACGTCGCCAACGCCTCTATCGAGATCGACGACTGGGTTCTCCCCGCCGTGGGGACCGATCCCGAGGTTACTGTGGGCGACTGGCAGATCCTCGACGATCCGATCTGGGTCGATTACCAACGCCCCACCGTCAAGCATCTGAATCCGCCGTACGAGAATGACTCCGTCATGTATCCCGCCCAGCCGAGGGGGATGTGGAATTATCTGTTGATTATCGGCGGGAATCAGGATAACCCGGAGCCGGTGGAGGGGGGGCGGTTGTTCCCTGCAGCACATCCTGTGAGTTTTTTTTTTCCCCTTGGATTTCGGGGGGGCATGGATTGGGAGCGAACTCTAGTATGTGAGGGAGGTTATTTGGATTCGAGTGGGTTTGGGTTTCTAACCTCATGCAAAAGATGCACCTCCACGGCCACGACTTTGCCATCCTTCAATACTCCACGGAGGAATACGACGCCAGCCAGCCCCTAGACCTCACCCTGGATAACCCCCGTCGTCGCGACTCGGTCCTTCTGCCCCTCAACGGATTCATCGTCATCGCTTTTCAGTCTGATAACCCCGGCGCCTGGACCCTGCATTGCCATATTGCCTGGCATTCGTCGGCCGGGCTGGCGTTCCAGCTGCTCAGTGAGAAAGATATCCTCCAGGACCAGATCAGGGAGGATCCGTGGGCGGAGAGGCAGTTGAACCGCACGTGTCAGAGTTGGGATCGCTGGTTTGCGAATGATAGTAATCATTGGAATCCGACGGGGAGGTTCCAGGATGATTCGGGGATTTAGATTTGGGGATTTGTGGTGGTGGGATGGTGGCGGGGTAGGGGGTGCGGTGTTTGGGCTTGTGTGTATTTATGTGAAGTGCTGGTGGTAGTTTTAGTTGATATAAGTCACTAACGAGTGATTTTTGGAATGGGAATACGTCATGTAGAACTGATCATTATCATAGTAAATTATAGGCCTTATCATCATGTCTTCCTCGGTAACTCATACAAAAACTTGAATGCCGGACCAAACACCTTTCAACCCCTTACAACAGTCTAATGCTCACAAAAATTGAAATACTCCTGCACCACAGTTAGCCACATAATCCACGACCCCAATACCCTCCCAAACCAAAAAAAAAAAAAAAAAAAAAAAAAAAAACCAAGACATACGTCTTCCATCCCATCATTAATATGCTCCACCAACGCCCCCCGCTCATTCATCAAACTCTGTCGCGCAGCAACCGCCTCCTCCCAACTCATCGGAAAGCCCTCCACATACCGCATAACCATATTAAAAATCTCAGTAGGCAGACGATCAAACGGCGGGACCTTGCAAACTTCCTCCGCCCACCAGTCCTTTCTCTGCGGCGGCACATTAGCCGTCGAGAGGACCCGGATGTACGGATCGACCAAGAACATAGCCAGGATCTTGCGATGGCCTGGTCTGGTGGGATCTTCAAGTCGGAAGGGCTGTACCCGGTGTTGAAGGATATTCGGGAAGGCAAGCAGTCGTCCGGATCTTGTCAGAACGCTACCCAGATTCTGGATTGCGGGCTCGTCGTTCTTGATTCCGAAGAATTCTTCGCTGGAGGAGTATTCATACTGGTAGCAACATTATTTAGCTCCCTCTGATCATCTAGATGGGATGGGACGGAAAAGTGAAAATTACCTGTCCAGTACTCATCATCATACGCCACGCGTCCAGGGACTGCCGAAACGCGAGATGACTCGGCGTGATGTTCTCCTCATCGTAATAGTAAAGCGCCGTGGCCACAATATGCTCATTCATCGCGCCTTCGATATGCCAGGTCCCGCCCTCATACTCCGGCCTGTCGGGCGTGAGAAGGATGTTAGCAAGCTTGAAAATGACCTGCAGGCCCGACGTCGAAAACTGCGTCCGCAAGTCCACATGACGATGCGCCTCCTGCTCCTCCCAGCTGTGGCGCGGCCGAAAAGCCTCCGGCTCGGTCTGGATGAAGACTCGGTTGTCCCACCACCACTCCTGGAAGTCTTCTCCCCACGCGGCTTGCTCATCTTGACGTGCTTCCTCGAGGGTGAATGTCTTCAGCCTGCCCTCGCTATCTACGGTCCCGTCATCTTTTTCGTCGAATACTCGTGTCGTGAGGGTAACTCCGTCGGGGACGGTATAATCCTCCTCCTCGCATCCGCCGCGGAAAATGATCCTCAGTCGGGGCTCGAACCACGATAGACATTCGTTCCAGAGGGGGATTGCGGCAGCAATGAATTGTTCGAGGGTGCCGTAGAGGTCTTTGTGTTGTCGCGGGTGCAGGTTGTTGATGTAGCTGGTGATTCTGGGGGCCCCGTCCTCGGCAAATTCGATGTTCGAAGGGAGCCATTGGAAACTGCCCCATTCGGGGAGTTCGTCGGACTGCTGGCGCTCTTTCAGGTGGGGGCTTAGTTCGGGGGATATGATCTCGCCGGCGCCGATCAGGCGATTGCAGTCATCGAGAGGCACGGTTCCGTATGGCAGTGCGCGCGATTTGCCGTGGATTAGAGGGAAGAGGGACGGATGGAGCAGGTCCAGGACCCGCTGGTCTGATCCGGGGTGCCAGTCTTTCTGGTGCGAGGGGACGGCCTCCAGGGGTCCGACATGGCGTCGTAGGGTTTCTGTCAGGGCGGGCGGGACTGCGACGTCGGATTTGACGATCGCGGTTTCGCTGTCCCAGACAGATATCATCCCCGTCTTGTGGAAATGGGTGGCTTTGTCCCGGAGCTCGTTGATGCACTGGTCAATATGTTAGAGAAGGGGAAAGCACTTCTATGGATTCGATTCGAATGAGTAGAACCTACATATTCAAACATCGCTGCCGAGTGGTACTCATCCTTGAGGTCTTCCCTGTGGACACACGCTTCCTTCTGCCACTTGTTCACGATGTTTTCGTCGAACACTTTCCGATCCCACTCGGGCTTGTCGGTGATCTGGTCTATGAATTCTAGCATCCGACGCTCCCGCACTGAGACTCCCCCGCTGTGGCAGGTGTCGCGGATCGCATGGGGAAACCGGCGTCGCTGGCCTTTGAACTCGTTGTCTCTCTTTTCGATGATGGGCAGGTCAACGTCGAGTAGCTGGCCGAAGCCAGGGAGCTCGATCCGGTCCTGTTCCATTTTGCTGGCTGGTGGGTGGTATTTGCCTCCATATGTTGGGGGATTATATGTTCGGTCGAGGTTCAGGCATAACCAGGCATCACTAGGCAACAGGACGGGTGCCTTGATTGATGAGAAGACCAGCTCGTGACTCGACAGTAAGGTAGAGCTAAATGATTAGCGCCTGGGCATCATAAGGGTCTCAGTATTGTGACACCCCTTTCAGTATCTCAACACCCTATTTCCGAAGTGGTTTAGCGCCTGAAGTAATCCTGCTTTGTTCTCACCGCAGACGGGATAAATGTATCTGTCACATGACCCGAACTATCCGGTATCAGAAGGAGGGTGTTGTGAGACCAATTGTGTATCTGATTAGGAATCCGGGGTGTCTGGATTAAACATGATTCAGGCACCAGCTCTTTAGGGGTAACTAGCACCTAGTCACCTGATAGCACCTTACCTTAATTGGACTAGTATCTCACCAACTCTAGACCCATGTTGGCCTGAGGAATCCACTGTTCCACAGTTCTGCTGATGGTACTCGGTAAGCTGGATAGGATTAAATCTCATCTTCAAACTCACCACATGACGCTAAGCTTATCTCAATTGAAGTCGATACCTGGGACAAAGTCTCATGGGGATTCCATTCCCACCCCGAGTTTCCTTTTCAGCCCTGTGTAACTCCGGATACCCTGGCCCCCTGATTGGCTGTTTTGGGGGGAAGGATCACACTTTGGCCTCTCTTATTGGCCAATGGATTGTGGGATTGCCCACATACTATTGATGAGTATCCATGCACCTCATCCAAATTTGTTGCCGAACTGCGCTCACTACGCGGTTCTTCTAATATGTCACGGCCTACGGATCTCTGATCCATACGCTGGGATTGGTCTCGATACTATGGACATGCAATCAAGCTCGCTTATGGGGCGCATGCACACAACGCAGGTACTTGGACTTCATAATCTCAGTATGACCTCGTGGTACATGTCAGGTCGCAGATCAAATCCATAGTAGGGATTTGACGTGGGTAAATGTAGTACAGAAAGGATCTGGATATGCATAATTTTAGTAGTGTATAGATCTTTCGCTTTGAGTATTAGCCATGGTAGGTCTAGGAAGAAACCTCTTTGACACACACAAAATCCACCAGTAGACAACAACAATCGCGTAGGGTGGAACGTTATGCAATACCCCCTAGCTGCCATTGGATTTCAGCAATTCAATCCTTCTACACTATATCCCCAACCGAAAGGACGGGAGTGAAGAGAATATTCTGGGTTTCGCTGGGCGTCGTGCTGGCTCCAACGGCGATAAGAGTCATTCAATTTCTCCACTTAAGCAAAGATTGAACCAAAACTCAATGTTCCTCTAGAAAGGAATATGTTGGTCCTCTCCGCTAAGCCCGTCGGCACTTGTCTCCGCTCCATAGCTCAGCTAGACTATGCAACATTCCATCGGGTCTTTAGTCTACAGGAATTGTATGGATCTGTGGCTGGCTGAGCAATGCACGAGTCACGGTCGACTGCCAGAGACAATGGAAATCTAACCTAATCGTCAACAGTGGGGGTGGTCATCGGGTGTTTGCTACACGGGAAGGCCAGACAGCCCGCGGGAACGATCAAACCGTGAATGAACATCCTACGGATAAACTGGGAATCGATTCGATGGAAAGAATGCCGGGCAATCGATGAAAGAACTCTGGGAAAGTATAACCGACGGATCGTGGCTTGGGAATGCACAAAGACAGAGAACCGTGCCTCGTGTTAGCCCTACCAATCAGAAGTTGTGGCCCGGACCATCCACAACAGAAAGTCGACAAGAATGACAGAATTGAGGCATATCAGCAGGCTCTGGAGTGGATTTCCATTGGGGCCTCCAGGTCGAACCGTCTGTATTCAGCTACGCCACGAAACAGAAGAACGGTGTACCCGTGAGAGGGCTGCCTGTGGTTCATGCGCCTTCATGCGCCTTCATGCGCCCTCATGCGGGTGGAGCGGGGATGCGGCCTGGGAAGAAACCGGGGATACTTCATGCCTTGGGGCATAAAAGGGGAGGGGGCGACTCACTAGCCCGGGTTAAATGATGCGAGGCGCTCTATTCACTGATCAGTGCAGGCAGATCGGTCAAAGCCTTCTTCGCTCTTCCTCTTCTTCCCCCTCCTGCATCCTCAAACCTCCCCTTCCCACCAACCACCAACGCCTCTTCCCCGCCCAGTATGGCTTTGCCAAACGACAACTCGGGAACCCCAGCATTGGGAGAGATCCAGGACAAATATGTGTTTCCCAGAGACCAGAAGGAATCGAAACGGTATGCACTCCCAGCTCCAGTGCCAGATAAGTCTAACACCGTAGTAATAATGTGTCTAGGCTCAATGCACAACACAATCTGCTAGTCAAAGTGACTCGAGGCACCCTAATTCACCCATCGATCCCCAAGGACCAGTTGATCTCCATTGCAGATATAGCCACGGGGACCGGGTTAGTTGTTTCGCCCCTTGCTCAAATCAATTCTCGGGAACTGATCAGAATAAACCCGATCAGAATCTGGTTGAACGACGTGTCGCAGTTGCTGGCAAACACATCCCCCACCCAGCGCCACTACCAGGGATTCGACATCTCGCCGGACCAGTTTCCCAACAACCCAGGCGAGATCCAGCTGTCCGTCCACGACATCACTGTTCCGTTTCCCAAGGAGCACCGGAACAGATATGACCTGGTCCACGTGCGACTGGTGGTTGCTGCCCTCGAAGAGCATGAATACCGGTCTGCGATCGCGAATCTCTATGACATCCTGAGTATACCTCCCAAACAGCCGCAGATATCTTGTTCCATCACAGACTGACATTCTTCCCACGCTTCAGAACCCGGTGGCTATCTGCAATGGGAGGAGCTCGACGAAGAAACGTACATCTCTGAAGATAACCCCGTCATTTGGGAGATCAGACGATGCTTTGATATGGGCTTCAAGGCGGAGGGAAAATGCTTCCAGGCGTCAGCGAAGATCTTCGAGGAAAGCGAAGCTGCTGGATTCTTGAATGTCGAAAGGTTGGGATACAGCTCGGACTGGAATAGTGGCATTCGTGTCGATACGGAGGACAGACTTGCTGCGATCATCGAAACGTTGTATTCGAGACTTTTGGTGCGGTCTGGACAGGTTGCCGACAGCGAAGCCGCGTCGAAGAAAGCGTCAGATCTGATCGATCAGCATCGGCGTCTCTGTGCCGAGGGCATGTCGCCGCCCCTCAAGCTGATGAGGGTTGTTGGCCAGAAGCCGTCCCGTGCAGCTGCTCTGTAGGGGCGCTCGTCACTTTTTATGACTTTCATGCACTGTAAATCTTCTGCTATGCTGAGTTGAAAGTGATCTTCATTGCACACTATATTCTCACAGACTGATCGGGCGGCAGTTTAACATGGATACCAGCATAAATCAGATTCCAATTCTACACCCATCATGCCACGGGATGTCTTGGCTTTAAGACATGTCCCCATCCCATCCGAATAGAAATAGCGTTGGAGGATGGTTAAGGCGCTATGCCAATAGAATGTCTCATTTCACCTCAAAGCCTGCGGAAGAGCCGAGGCTTGAGAAGAAGTTCCCTAATAATCATCCGATACTACAGCAAGTTGACCCTTTTCACTTTTATTTTTTTTTTTTCCTTCATGGCGCTTACCTTGCAAGATATTAATTCAGGAGAAATGTTCACCAAGACCGGTTATTTTTAGCAGCCGATAGAATGGCGCAATAATATACAGACCGCTTCACTGCCCTGAACTCTACTCGGAAGTGGCTCAATCGACACGACCCATAACCTGATTGTTCAAATTAACATGGCCCGCCCGCCTGGCAGAAAGATGCAACCCACGGAGCACACAGAGATTATATTGGGGCGGGCGAGTGAAAATAACGCACATATCCTTATCGGAATTGGAATTCGGAATCGTCGGGGAGTCCCTCCACCATCTAGATCAAACACTCCATAATCCTCCAGCGGTAATTCGGGGTTCCCCATTGGCTCCTCACAAACGAACCCTCCAACACACGAACGGCCAGCAGGCTCCGGGGTAAGCAGAACGTAAAACGTTCCATCGACTCGCATCGAGGGGCAAAGAACCATCTAGACACCAGACTAGGCAACACACAAAAAAAAACCGGCAACGGCGACTCCTGGCTAGCTCGGCCGTGGGGCTCCACTTCACGGTGACAGAAAGCTTTAACCGCATCAGCCAAGGAAAGGAACAGGATTAAGGTACGGCATCCTGAGAGCCACGTTCGGCGGTTTGCCCAGATTGGCCCTGCGGGCTTGGAAACGGGTCCCCCATCACACAACCCGGCGAGTATGAGGGTAAGACTAGCGAGGCCAAGAGCATATCCATCACACCCGTGTCTCTGATTCAGGCCGTGCCAGATCACGCCCAGATGAAGCCAAGCCGCCGCCTGTAGCAGCCGCCCTTGGCATCCAGCGGATGGACGAGCCAGTCTCTCCGCCAGGGTCCAGTCGGCACTGCCCAGTGGAGTGTCGATCGAGCTCGGCTGGCATTAAGGTGAAACGTTCTGCTTGGCAGGCCCCACTCATCTCCGCCGCCAATCCGAGCGCCCCTTCACCATGATACCCTAGTCTGTCTGCCTTCATGCAACCCAACCCTAGCACTGCTCCGTACAAGTCCCTGCAGTCCCTACCCTCATTCGAGTACCACCCTCGTCATGCTATAAAACCGTCTTCTCTCTTCCCCAAACCACTCCCTCCCCTTCCCTCCCCCCCCCCATCACATCCTTTCTTTTCACCAGCCCGGATAGCTGTACCTTCTTTTTTTTCCCCTTCACCAACCCCACACTCTTTCAACCCCCAACTTCCACTCTTTTCCACCCACCTTCACCATGAAGCCCTCCACCTACGGAATGTTCGCTCTGGCAGCGGCCTCCAAGCTCGTCAACGCCCACACCACCGTCCAGGCCGTCTGGATCAACGGCGAGGACCAGGGTCTCGGCAACACCGACTCCGGCTACATCCGTTCTCCCCCCAGCAACAGCCCCGTCAAGGACGTGACCTCCACCGACATGACCTGCAACGTGAACGGTGACCAGGCGGCGGCCAAGACCCTGTCCGTCAAGTCCGGCGACGTGGTGACCTTCGAATGGCACCACGACAGCCGGTCCGCCTCGGACGACATCATCGCCTCCTCCCACCTGGGTCCCGTCATGGTGTACATGGCGCCCACCACCAAGGGCTCTGCCGGCTCCAACTGGGTCAGGATCGCCGAGGACGGATACGACGACGGCACCTGGGCCGTCACCAAGCTGATCAACAACAAGGGCAAGCACAACATCACCGTCCCCAACGTCCCCGCCGGTGACTACCTCTTCCGTCCCGAGATCATCGCCCTCCACGAGGCCGAGAACAAGGGCGGCGCCCAGTTCTACATGGAGTGCGTCCATTCAAGGTCACCTCCGACGGTGATGAAACCCTCCCCTCCGGTGTCTCCATCCCCGGCGCTTACTCCGCCACCGACCCCGGTATCCTCTTCAACCTGTACGGTTCTTTCACCACCTACCCCATCCCCGGCCCTACCGTCTGGAGCGGTGCCTCTTCCGGATCCTCCTCTTCTTCTTCCGGATCCAGCTCCTCCGCTGCCGCCGCCGCCTCCGTGGCTGCTACCCCCAGCACCAAGGCCGCCGTTGTGGCCTCTTCCTCCGCTACTTCCGTGGCCGCCACCTCCGCCGTCGCCCCCGTCGAGGAGACCTCCGCCCCTGCTGCTGCTGCTGCCCCCACCTACGCCGCCAGCTCCGTCGTCGTCTCCTCCGCCCAGGCCTACGCCCCCACCACCTTCCAGTCCTCCGCCAAGGCCTCCCCCACTGCCTGCAAGTCCAAGGGCAAGGGTAAGGGTAAGGGCAAGGGCGCCTCCCAGAACAAGATCGCTGCCTCCAGCCCCGTCATCCCCGCCCCCGTTGCCTCCTCCAGCGTGGTCCCCAGCGCTACCCCCAGCGCTAGCGCCAGCGCCGGTGGCGTCGCCAAGAAGTACCAGCAGTGCGGTGGTCTCAACCACTCCGGCCCTACTACTTGCGAGAGCAACACCGTCTGCCACCAGTACAACCCTTACTACTCCCAGTGCATTGAGTCCAACTAAATGGAACTGTTGAGTTCGCTGTGCCACACTATATATGTATATATAAGTCGAGTTGAAGAGAGGATGAGTGGGCAGGGGGGGGAGTAGGTTAGTTGATAGTTGACGTGTCGTGAGAAACGAGGATATAATAAATACTACAAGCTTCAGTTGAAATACAGAGGTTCGATATAATATAGAAATAGATTGTTGAATCTACGCGGATACATTGTGGAGAGAAGCAACGCAGGCAAAGATGTCAATTTGATACTACTACTCGGTAGAAAATCCCGCTACCGTCCATCATAACACATCGCCAACTACAACAATCCCTCCATTTCATTTAAAGCATGAGCTAGCTCACTTCCGTGGTACAGGGGGGGGATAAGGAATTCATGTCCTTTGCGACTCACGTGCCTCACGCCGCTGAATCCACGTCAGTCTTGGGCCGACCTGCGTTCCCCAGTATTCCTCCTCTGCCATTATACACAGGGTCCAAATGGTTTTGAGGAAAGCTAGTCGGCGTTCATACTGAGTTAAATCCAACGGCTTGCACCGATATATTTTGAATTTCGGCACAATGGAGAGCCCTTTCCCCATTTCAGTAAGGTATGTTTGCGTCGCCCGGGCCCGGACGATGGTATACTTCGTATCATTGCATAGAACAGCAAAGGAGTTGTAAAAACGCCGTTGGGGATCGAACCGGTGAGCTATCAGCATTGGCAGGAGAAGCATCGAGAACTCTTTTTCTCGAATGTAGCTTTCCTCCTGTCCGGTGACATCCTATGTGTTGTTTTCTCGTTAGTTCGTGGAACAGAGTAAGATAGGAAAGGAGGGAGAGGTTCATTGACTTGACTTACCTTAAAGAAAGCCACCGGCCAACGTCTTGAATTTGTGCGACGGTTTCGTGGGTACAGCACTCCATCGCAATCCAGAGTATCGTGACACTCGAATTTTGCTAGGTTGAATTTCCAGCCTCCAACTCCGATCTTACTGTTAAGGATAGTGTTAGATGGGGACATCAGTCAAGGCTGGAAGGGGGGGACTTACAAATTCTCCGTCAATGGCTTCATGGCGGCTAGGTAGTACAGAAGCCGCCGGACGCGACTGCGACCGCTTTGGTCGGGTTTCAAAATGTCCACCCATGTGTAGGACGAAGTATCCCTAACAGTGTCGTTGTCGGGATCAGGGTTCTTACTTGCCTTAGGCCCGCTCAAGCTCCTAACCGCCTCCATGCATTCTGTGACTGTTAGCGGGGTGTCCACATTGGGGAGGGATGTATTATAGCTTACCCTCTCTTCGTATTTCCTTGTTGTAGTTACTAGTAAGGTGGTTATAAGGCACAGTATAATCAATGATATTCCTTTCGTGGGTGCTTCGCGCAAGGAGGGATTCTGGAGTGAACATCACCAGAGCCTCCACCTCTGCAGGAATTGTATTCTTCTCGATAGCCTCCGTCTTCACGGCGACTTCCGAGTCGGGTTTCTTATCCTTGGCTTGTTCCGACATCTTGATGATGTTGAAGTGAAGTGTAGTTGAGGTGGGTGGTAGATGAAGAGTCGTAGTCGACCGATCTGAACAGTAGAGTTGTATCGCATACACTAGACTGTTCGCAAAAATGCCGATGGCAGTTGATGGAAATAGCTCAGTTGACAGGAATACAGGGATCCTTTTATATGCATTCCATTCACTCCCGATTCGTCGTAACTCCCTTGTACTATGCAGTGGACAAACGACATCATACTTGGATATCTGGGGAGCGCCTGGATTATCTGAACTCATCGAGGTATCTTCCGTGACTGTGGACGGGTATCTTCGTGCGGGGAAAAGAACATCTGGAATAACAAGCTAAACGCCCTGTTTCAACTTGTATGATCGGAGAACCCCGGATGGGGGCTCATTTTAGGGCAGGCTTTTTTTCTGTCCTGTTAGCATTGCGATGGAACGTACCAGGGTCTTGTACGCTGGATATGGCAGGGACATATTAATGGTAGGTGGGAACTGTCATCAAATTGGAAACCACGACTCAGATAGTTCGACCAATCAGGACAGCTGTGTCTGGCTCTGTGTTTGATATCCGTCCTTGGACCATAAGAAAAGAAGGCCGATGCACTTGCACGGTCATCGGATAATGCCAGTGATTTCTATTGATTGTATCAGTCAAGACGAATTTTTTCGCAGATAGCTTGTAGAACATGTTGAATTCGACGCAGCTGAAATAAAGCTAAGTCAAAATGAGCCAATACCTCATGTGGAAACATCTTAAGAATATGTGAAACAAAGCTTTTTTTTTGTGACAATAATTGTCACTTGAATAGGAGTGCAATTTAAGTGTTTCCAATCGTTGGGATATCTTTGACAGATTGTAGACGTTGTAAGGCGGGATGTTCTAGGGCTTGGCGCGGGACAAAGGATTTGACAGGATTTGATAGGAACAATAAAGTTCGACAGGAACAAAAAGGTATTCCAAGATCAATAGAGAATGCCCCTACCGAACCAAGCAATTAGAAAGAAAGCAAAAAGACCCTTTCTACTGTTGACAAAAAAAAACACCATTGTATTTGATTTATGGGTGGGTGTGTGTGCTGTTGTAGGTAAGCAAAATAAAACAAAAACAAAAATATATGATGACAAGAGTGGGATTCGAACCCACGCCAAATTAATGACCAGGAAGCTTGAAACTTGCTGTTAAGGTGAACCTTAACCTGGCGCCTTAGACCGCTCGGCCATCTTGCCTTCTATGATGTTGATTTAGTAGTTGGGGTACATAGCCAGCAACACGCAAGATCAAGGTCATCGAGCCCTATCCAAGGAAATAAATGCATGGCGTAGATCAGATTGGCTCAGGAAAAGCTTAGTTATAGACAGCTGAAACAAAAGCTTATAAACAGGGAACTACCAGTAATAGTGTTGTTATTACATAAGTAAAAGCCAAACCCCCCAAAAAATTCACCCGAGCATTGCGGGAATATATTTTGGCCATTACAAAATCATTCACTGACCATGTCAGCAGGTTTGACATGAAATTTAATTTTTTTTTAAAAAAAAAATATCAATTTATATAGTATTTTATCCGCACTACAGCTTGAACTACTTTAGTACTTTATATTCAAAGAACTATCCAGTCTATTGGATGATTATCAATCGCTTTGATTACTAGAATCCCGTTAGCGAACTTTTCACGAAAAGAATAGTGGGGCGGCTCCAACAACCCGTGATCAAATTGATCAAATTCTAATTTTATAAGCCACATACAACATATAAGCTATAAGCCGGATCCTGATAAATGACTAACTTCATCCCTTTTGGCTATCCAGGCACAACACCAGGCTTGGTCTGAGCGCCAAGATTTCCATAGGAGAAGCTTCAAGAGCACCCAAATGTACGCAGGGACGAAAATTTGGCATTTAAGCAAAACCAACATATACAGTAGATCCAAGATTGACCCAAAGCTCTGAAAGAATCTGTGAAATGGCACACAATGTATGATACACAACTACCAGGATGATGATGCTTCATCATTACTAGAGAATTTTCGACTCAGAATCAACACGAGGATAGCCCGAGGTGTCAGATGTGATTAGACAATGTTAGATTGTGGATAAGTACCGCTATGCGAAATCCCACTAAGGCTTCAGAAGGACCTTATGGACCTTTCGGCTATCAAACAGCCGATACGCCTCTGAAGCTTCTTCGAGCCCCATGGTGCGTTCACATAGGAAAGCCACTTTGACTTGCACCTTGATCGGTGTTTGCAGCGGTAGCCCTACCGCCCTCGTACACGACTCCATAAAATTCTATTTCCTGAGGTTTCTTCAGGGATTTTTTTTTGAAAGCCCCTGCTTGGCGACTGGAGGCGCTAGCATTGGCGATGTATACTCGCCCGTGACCCTCCCCCATCCGATGACTGCCTGGGTTCTATCGGCCTATTGCGCACCAGCCCTAGGGCCTTTGGTCCCCGGGTTTGCGATTCCGGTTCTCGGATGGCGGTTCTCCATGTGGGAGAGATCTTGATTGCTGCAGGCCCGGTGATGGTTCTCATGCTGTTTTTTCCAGAAACCAGCTCGGCTACGATCCTTTACCAACGATCACAGCGCCTCAACAAAATCTGTCCATCGAAGATCTACCGCTCCGTCTCTGAGATTGCGCAGGCCGATGTCTCCTTCCGAGTTGTTCTGGCGCATAATGGAAGTGGGGGGGATTCTCCTCAAACGTGGGGAACCCATTGGGGTTTTCTCCCCCAACGCCGAAGGCGGAGTGTGGGGTAACGGCAGTTTGTTTCATTGTGAGGTCTTTCATTGGTCCAGGGTCTGCATTTTGGTGAAGTCGAGTCTCGGATGACGAGGTAGACCGTGTTACAGCTTGTTGACTTTTGGTGGGGATGAAATATCAGTCGGACTTGCTTTGTCCGAGGTACGTATATGTACTTGGTCGGTTGTTTATCAAGAGACAATAAATTTGTAATATATACAATCAAGGAGTACGCAACTGGCAAGAGAATACGAATTGGTGATGTATAGATGCTTGGACTACATATCATGCTGTGAAAGTTCAGAAAATAAATGTCTAACATTTGATTCACTTGTATTTTTGTATTTAGAAGGTACACTACACTGAACCCGTTGACAACCCCAAACTACCACTCAACGAATCAAAGGTGACTTCTCGGCAAGTTCTCGAGTATGTTCGCCCTTAGTAATCATCTCATTGATCGTCTTCTCCGCTACCTTCATGGCCTCCACCCCAGCGGGGACGCCGCAGTAGATAGTCGCTTGGAGGACGGACTCCCGGATTTCAACTTCCGTGGGTCCATTGTTCAGCGCACCCCGAACATGGATGCCCAGCTCGGGCCAGCTCTTCAAAGCAATCAGCATGCCAATATCTGTTCATTGATGGGTTAGAATCGCGATCCACTAGGTTTGAGGTTTGGTAGATTTTCGTACTCAGAAGACTGCGTTGCTTGCGTTCTAATCCAGGCCGAGACCAAACATTGCCCCAACACCACCTACTTTCGAGTCAGTATTTTGTTTTGGTCAAAGGGAAGGTCCAAATGGGGCACACACTCAGTGACAAGTTGTTGTCCAGGGTAGGCGAATTCACTTGATCCATTCCGCAGAGCGTTATTGACGTAGGCGTCTCCAACGACCTCTCGGCGGTTCTGAAGCCCGAGCTCGAACATCTCGCTGTGGAGGGAATCAAATTCGGGACCGGTGGACATTGTGGAAATTGATAATGGTTGTTCGGAGGTAAGTTCTTGTTATTTGGATAGTGTTATTTGGATAGCGGACTACTAGAGTTGGCGCAATAGGCCCTTAAATAAGAGATGCAGATTATTAAGATTGGAGATTCGTCATTTTGACTGCTACCCCAATTATTAAAGCAGGTGGACAGAGCTACCGAGCAGAAAGGGGCGACGTCGATGGAAATCGGGGAAATCGGGGGGTGTGGAGGTTTGGGGGGATCGGGTTGGGGGATTATTTGGGGATTGTTGGGGGATTGTTCGGGGCTTGTAGCGTGTGGGGAGATTTCGGTCCGAGCAGAACTGGCCATTTTCTGCTATGGAACGAGTGTTATTACGAAGCCCTGAGCGGACTTAGAAGATTCACCTCTACATCGTAGGAATTACATACCACGCGGAGGTCAAAGTCAGCAGGCTATGCCCCATCTCCCCCCTTCTCGAGATGCCCCAAGCCTCGTCACTTCGAGGATTCTCATACGTCATATCCAAATAGCCTGATGTCATGTTATGACCGTCAAAGTTACGCGATATCTTTGAATCGGCCAAATCAAGCTCCTTGCCAAGGAGTCAAGGTAATATGTAGCATTTCGTTTATATGTCGATATCGTACTCCTAATAAACTTGGTTCACTTACTGAGAATTTCAGATTCTCAAAAAAATATCATTAAAAACCAGCACTAAAACCATCCAACCCCATCCCAGTCCCCTTCGAAAATCCCCTCCCCAAAAGAAAAAGAAAAAAAAAAAAGAAGAAAAAAACTAAGCACACAGCCTGGTCATAGTATCCCTAAAATCACCACTATCCACCCTCCTCCTAACCATAGCGCTCAACTCGCCCCTCATAAACCCCTTGACCGCGCCAAACAACCTAGGATCCCAATGCAACCTCACAACCCAATACGCCAGCCTGCCCTTATCCACACACTCCTCATCCACAAACAACGCCTCCTTCAGCAGACCCGCATAAAACGCCACCTTATCCTTCGCCAGACCCAACATCCCCAACAACGCGCTCTTCAAATGCCCAGAGAACTCATCACGAATAACCTCCTCCAGCGCCACATGATACACCCTCTCGAACTCCCTCGCGACCGCGACCAGCCGCTGATCCGACGAATTCACGAACACCGAAAACGCGCCGACCTCGTCGGTGCCCGCCTGCGCCTTAGAACTGCGATGCAGCTCGCGCACGTCGCTCTCGACGCCCTGCGGATCAAAGTAGACGTTCTCGGGCCGGCGCGCATCCAACAGCATCACAAAGAACCGCTCCGTCTTGCCGGAGAGCTCGCCGCGGACCGCATCGACAAGACTTTTCCCGTACTTCTGTGCGTAGGCGTGCTTGATGGCGGTCAGGTCGGCGTTGGAGCGGCCGAGGAGTACGTCGTTCAAGGCGTCTTCGTCGGTTCCCATCCCGTGCATCGCTTCGTGCAGGTAAGTTACGTCCGAGGCTAAGGGTCCCGTGGCGAGCATGACCACGGCCCGTTTGAACGACCCCGAGGTTTCGGATGTTAGGTCTTTCTCGAGGGATCGGTTGTGGCGCTGGTTGAAGGTCTGTTGGATGAGGGACATTTGAGTGGGTGAGGTCGTGCTCGTGAGGATGTTGATTAGTATTTTTTCGTCCGTGCCGAAGCCTTTCATCGCTTTGCGGAGCGCGTCGGCTTCGGCGGCGGCGTTGCCGGTGGGGATGTAGGTTGGGTCGTAGCCGGGGGAGGGCGGGATCGGGCCTTGGGGGCCTGGGGGCCCCGGCTGGAATTGTGGTGGGTAGTTGTTGGGTCCGGGGGGGCCGGGGGGGGCTGGCGGGCAGTTGGAGGGGGGGTAGGGGTTCATTCCTGGCTCTGGGCCGCCGGGGGCTCCGGGTGGTTGTTGGTATTGGGGCCCCGGGGGACCTGGGGGACCGGGGGGGTAGGATTGGTATTGTTGTTGTTGTTGTTGCTGGGGTGGGTAGCCTTGATTCTGGGGTGGGTATTGGTAAGGGCCCGGTTGGCGGGGGGGTTGGCCGCTCATGGGTGGTTGGTATGGACCCTGGTTCTGGGGTGGATGGTGTTGGCCATATGGGGGTTGCTGCTGGCCGTATGGCGGCGGTTGTTGATGTTGAGGGTATTGCGGCTGCTGCTGATGGTGGCCATATTGTGCTTGCGGTGGGTACTGTTGTTGATACTGCCCTGGGCCCTGAGGGTAGGGCTGGTTGTAGCCCTGGGGCGGGCCTTGGTTGTAGGGTTGTTGGTAGGACATGTTGTGCGGGTGGCTGTGATGAAATGATGAAAACGGACAGTCGATGGTGGGATTGCAGTTTCTTAAATATGATGATGACGGTCGTTTGTGAATAGCTTGAAATTGGGATGGACTGCACAGCCACAAGAGAGCGGAGGGGATTGGTTGGTGGGCTGGAACGGGTGGGGGATGATGACTGAACCCGAGGCCGTGGAAGTCTGTACCCCTACTAAGAAAGTATGATAGATTAGGATCGCAACATGTTTCCAGATATGATGGTGATATTCATCTTCCGATTCACTTGTTATAAGATGGGTGAATGCTATTGAAAATAATTAAATTTTTATCACAATACTCCCCTACTCTAATTTCCCCAATACTAACTTAACAGTTGAACAATAGATTCCACCTCTATTTTTTATGATTTCAAGACGATCAACATGCCATCCTCCCCGAAAAACCATTTAAAGGAGAAATACTTTAGGGAATGACCCCAGTGGAACCACTATAATCTCACCAATTCCCAGCTGAAGCAAGGCTGTGAGAACTAGCCCGGGTAGCGCTTACCGAGTGTGGCTGAGTATATCGCGAGGGTGGTACGGAACACAAGGCTGGATGGATCCTGGTCCAATAGAATGCCGGAAACCAGCCCACCAGTCAGCCTGACCCTGGAGCTGTGGCTGGGGCAACATCATCGCACTGTTCACTTAAAATTGCCAGGTGCACAGCCTCATTTGGCCAGGATATCTTATCAATCATCATCGCAGCACAATGTCAGGTGGGTGATGGGTTCATCGTGGTATGAAAAGCTTATTGTGAACACAAGGCTTCAAAGATGGAACTTAATTCTAACCATGATATGCCGTTCTTCCACTCTGGAGCTCTTAGCTTTTTTTCACGATGAGTTGGAAGAAGGGAAAAAATAGTTCTGAAATTCATTTATATATTACTATTGCTGTCATGTTTGGCGTACTTCAAAAATCAAATATCAGTTATAAACAATCCAAAAAGCCAGAAATATACCAACCATCCACCACCCCCTTCCAGACAACAGACTGTGTATCAAGCATGCAACAGACCCTCAAAATCATAATTACAAGAATTAAACATTCATATATTACACAATATACAATACTATACACTCATATACACATCCCCTTCCAACCAAACACACCTCCAACAACCACAAAACAGGGTATATATATCCATCACCAATCCCAGAAAAAGAGCCATAAAAGGAATATCACCCCCCATGATGCACCCCGCCATGATGCACCATCCCAACCCCCTCCCTCCTTAACTCATGCCACCGCCGAATAACGGCCGACCGCTCCTGGGTACTAGCGGCACACATCTCCTCGATGCCCTGCCGCATGCGCGAGGTCAGGATATCGCGGGTTTTGCTCTTCGCCAGCGAGTTTCGCAGGTTCTTGTGGATGCCGTCCAGCGGGTAGCCGGCAAGGCCCCAGAGCCCTGGATTGGTCAGTCCTGGTTATGGCTAATATCATTGGGTATTCCCAAAGGGAGGGGTTTGGAACGAGAAGATGAATAGGAGGATAAGCATGGAAGGGAAAAGGGAACAGAGAACTAACCAGCCATCGGCTTCAAAAACACCCCTCCCACGCCCTTCCCCACGCCCTTCAACAGGCCCGTTCCGCCGGACTTCTCCATCTCAACCATCGGCTGGGTGACTAGCCCCGTGACGCCGTTGTAGATGCCGTGGGTGAGTTCCTACCCCATATTATTATTAAACCCCAGAGGGGGAAAGGAAAAGAGAGAACATACCACCCCCGCCGCCCGCAACCCACTCCTCACCCCCATCACCCTAGGGGTATCCTCCACCAGCGTATCGTGATACAGCTTGGGCGCGTTATGAAACCCCCGCGACAGAGTCAGCGTGATGTCCGTGGGGATCATGATCGCCCAGTTGAGCATGTGTTTGAGCGCCTTGCTGCTGTGGTAGGACGCCTCGGCGAAGAATTCTTTGGTGTTGGACATCTCGCGCGAGTGGAGGCGCGTGACCGTGCGCTCGAGGTCGAGGTCGGCGCCGCAGAGGCTGCTTGTGTCCGGGTCGGGTATGGTGGATGTGCTGGAGGTTGGGGAGGGGGGGGTGTTGGGGTTGGGTGGGGGGTTGAAGGTGTGTGTGTTTGTGGTGGGGTTGGTGGTTGAGGTGGAGTTGAAATGAGAGTTGGAATTGGGGGTTGAGTTCGTGTGGGAGTTTGTGCTGGGGCTTGTGTTTTGGTTCTGGGTAGGATATCTAGTTTTGGCTGTGGTGTTGTCATGGCTGCTCTGGGGAATGGATTCCTCGGCGGAGTGGTACGCCTCGTCGGATTCGAGGGCCGAGTCAGGGCTATCGTCAGTGTCGGAGTCGGAGTCGGATGGTGTTTCCATGTCTCGACCGGATGTTGGCGACGGGCTATTGTGGTTAACCACGTCGTGGCCGACACCCGAGTCGAGCGAGGACATGGTCCGACGGTGGCGACGGAACGATGACCGCTCATCGAGATACTTCGGATGGCGCGACCGCTTCCAGTCGTGCTTGCGGTGGAAGCGGCCCTCGTGGGTCGGCGAGAAGATGCTGGTCATGCCGCCGGGCACGTCGGCCATGCCGCTGACGAAGCCGGAGACGATGCCGTAGAGCACCTCTGCGCCGGCAGTCAGAGGGCCGCGGGGGTCGCGGCTCGTGTCGTATTCGCGGGAGCGATATCTATATCATCAGCACCTCTTCTCACCATGGAAGCCCGTTGGGACAAGAAGCAGAGACAAGAGGAAGGGGGAGCATACAGAACGACGTTCCTCGGATCGACCAGCCCCGTCTCCACCAAGACAGCCGCCGCAAACGCACTCAACTTGATCCTATCGTGTCGAACCCACCAAACAGCCGGCAAATGCGGACAGATAGCGCACCGCAGCGTCTTCGTATCCAGGTGCTTATAAAAGCTAGCCGTGGCGTTCTGCACCCCCTGCTCCGTGCGCATCTCCTCGCCGATCTGCTTCGCCTTGGCCAGCGTCTCCGGCTCCAGGGCCTTGTTAATCGCCGCGGTGAGCTTCTCCACCGTCAACTGCTTGTAGGGCACGGGGACGGGGCCCGCGCCGGCGCGCGCGACGATCGAGCCCCAGAAGGGCTGGTCGCCGAAGAAGGGCACCACGACGGTGGGCCGGCCCAGAACCAGCCCGGCGGCGGTGGTGCCGGCGCCGCCATGGTGGATGACGCACGAGACGCGCTGGAAGAGCCAGTCGTGCGGACATTTGCCGATCATGAGGATGTTGTCTGGGATGTCGTCTTCGTCGGCGCCCAGGTTCCCCCAGCCCTTGGAGACAATGGCGCGTTGGCCGGATTCGCGGACCGCGGCGAACACGATCTTCGTGAGAGAGCCTGGGTTGTCGACCACGATAGATCCGAAACCGATGTAGATCGGGGGTGGGCCGGCGTTGAGGAACGAGGTGAGGTCGTCCGGGGGCGTGTAGTTGGTTGCGCCTTCGAGGAAGGAGAATCCCGCTACGTCGACGTTGTCGCCCCAGTCGCCCGGTTTGGGGAGGAGGGCGGGCGACCCGTTGGTCGGTGGTTAGCTGTATGAATATCTGGAGAGACGGGGTTCAGGGGAGTGTACCAGAGATAGGTGTACGGAATTCGCAGCCGATGGGCAATGCTGGGCGCGCGAATCGCATCCAACGGGTCCAGCCCCAGCTCTCGTTTCCGGAACTTGTTGATCAGATCGCCCAGCCCCTCCCACATGATAACCTCGACGACGGCGTATGAGGCGAAGTTGGCGGCTGAGGGCTTGGTGTTTTTCGTGCGGATGGTGGCCAGCGGGTGCGGGAAGGCCTGGGTGGCCGACCAGGGCATTCTGTGTCGTCAGCTCCAAGTGTCCTATTACAAACACGATAACAGAAAACCTCACGTAAACATCATATTCAACGGAATCCCCAGCTTCTCCGCGCAGCTCAGATGGGCAAAACTGGGTGGATTGGCGATGATCGCATCCGCGACAAACGGCATGGTGCGATAATCCCCCGTCTCGTTCCAGGGATCCTCCGCGATGCGATGCATGCCGGTCCCATCGCCCGTCTCGAAGCACGAGCGCCAGCAGCCGGAGAAGATCGCTTTCATTTCGCGCCGCCGCCGCGGGATGGCGCCGCTGCGGATGGTGCTGATGTCCGGCATCAGGCCGGGGTTCCGGACCATGAAGGCCATGAGTTCGGCGGGGTCACCGCCGATGTCGAAGAATTCGAGGTTTTCATTCTCGATGGATTCGCGGAAGGCGAGGTGCGTGGCCAGACGGACGCGGTGGCCGTGGGACTTGAGCACTTTGCCCAGGGCGATGAAGGGCTGGACGTCGCCGCGCGAGCCGACGACCTGGATGACGATGTTGAGTTTTAGGGTGCAAGGGGGTTCGCCTTCGCGGAGACAGGCGGACGGTTTGCGGTCCTCGTGTTGGGGCGCCGGGGCGTGTTGCAGGTGTTGGATGATCTTGGCGACCCAGGGCTTGTGTTCGTGGAATTTGATGTCCAGGCGGCCGTCGTCTGCCGGGGGTTAGTTACTTGGTGCCTGGCTTGATAGCTGCAGCGCAGCGCAGACTCACCCATCACCCGCACGCCCGTGTTCATCCCCCGTTCCCGAATCCGAGTGCGCCGATCGCCCCGGCCGTGCGAGGTCTCCGAGGCGAGCGTCTCCTGCGGCCAGTCCTCGGCGGTTGGGCCATTTTGAGACGGAGGCGGCATGGCTGGCTGCTGCGACCGCGAGCCCGTGCGACCGTGGAGGACAATTGAGTTTCAGGGTTCCTAGCAGGGTGGGAGTAGAAAGTGCAGACACAGCGACAGGGGGGACAGAGAACGGGGAAGCGAAGCGATTCATAAAGTCAAAGACTGAGCAGGGCTGGGCCCGGCTGGTGACGACATCGGGCTGCTGCAGGCCTGGATCCGGTTCGGGTGGAGCCACGGATGATCGGATGCGCGAACCAGTGGAGGGTGCAGACTGCAGACAGGACAGGCAGGGTTCAAGCTCCGATTCTTCCTTCTTACGTATCCTGAGTGATCAATAATCCTTCCTCGTCCTCGGGAGCTCGGCCTGTCCCAGATTTGCACCGTCCCTACCTATCTATTCCCGCCAGTGTCTGGCCAACCCCGTCCCGATCAGCCCTAGTCCTCTCCAATCGACATATGTAAGCCCGTATCAGCAAGCCAACACACGACATGCTGCAAGCCACGAACGAACCCGAACCCGAACCATGACTCCAGCTGCCGCGTTCTCCTCCCACGAGACCCTCTTGCTGATCATCAACGACACACCACGGTCCGCGCCCCTCTCGACACTCATCTCATCCGGCGGGGTCCGAAACCCACGATCCTCTTCCTACGCAGCTTCAGATCAGTGAAAGAAAACCTGCACGACCTAGATAATCTTCCTGTCTTCCCTGCAAGACCATACACCTTGACCACCTACGACGCCCCCGACTGCGGCACATCCCCACAAAAGCCACCACCCCCTTCCTTGCCGCTTTCGGCATCGCCCGATACCACCTGATCGGGCAGGGCACTGACGGACCCTGATCGGCACCCTTCCCGCGTGCCCAACTTCCTCATCATCCCATCAAAGGCAACCAACCTCACCTCCCCCAGAAATAAAGCACTTCCTGAATCACCAGATCTCTACCTATCCTGGTATATGCTTCCTTAGAAGAATCCCTCAAATTAATTATTAAACGCACCAGAAACAGTCCCGCGTACTACAATACATTGATGATACATGAGTAGTGTCTTGTTAGATATTGTAAGGGGATGGGGCGTTGATTGTTCGGCATGCTGTAGGAACCATAGGCCAGCCCTTTCCATGAGAGATATGTTCAAATTTCATACCTGGTGAGTAGTGCTGTATACTACACCACCCCTTTCTTCGTCGTGTCCAGTACATACGACCACAGGGTGTGGAGAACAGGGCTTCCCGTCCGCTCAGCCGTACTTAAGCCACACGCCGGGAGGTTAGTAGTTGGGTGGGTGACCACCAGCGAATCCCTTCTGTTGTATGTTTTTGCTTTTATTTTGTCTGTCAATTTTTTTTTGGTTTTCCGGCCAGTCCAGACTGAATTTCCATAGAGTCATTATATACAGATAAAACAGATAAAACAAAAAAAAAAAAAAACAATCACTATCCATCGCATCTCAAAGCACCTTGTCAAGAACCTCGTGCAGCTCATTAAAGACTAGCTCCGGGTTATCTCTGTGGACAAAGTGACCAGCCCCGGGAGCCTGGAGAGGGCCCTTGCTGCGATCCTGCTCGGTGAGCTTGGCCAGGCCTTCGTTGAACCGATGCCAATACGGGTTCATGTAGACCTCGATGAGGCTTGGGGATGCGCCGCCCATCTGCTCGAATTCCACCTTGAACGCCTCGAGCTCGTGGCCGACGACCGTCACCCAGGGCCCGCGGCCGTCGGGGCCCTGCAGCTTGGGCCCATCGCTGTGCGGCAAGAGCTGCATCAGGTTCTTTCGGCCGAGTCCCTCGCGACTGCCGTTGCTGGGGTGGAAGACTCTTTGCATGAACGCCCGAGCAGCATGGATGGCATCCACCGTCACGCCCTCTGGCAGGCTGGTCGGATCGAAGCCGGCCGCTTCGGGGTCGGGGTAGATGGAGACGAAGTCGGAGTTTGCGAGTACACTGTCCAGGAACAGAAGCCCGGCTACCGTGCCGGGGTATTCTTGGGCGTAGAGCCGCACCAGTGCGCCTCCAATGGAGTTTGAGACCAGTATGAGCGGCAGACGGCTGAGGTCGGAGACTCCCAGCTTGTCTGATGCGATTTGGGTGAGCAGTTGGTGCAACGGTCAACGTATCGTGGCCGTGCATCGGGTCCTCGGCGCTGATGTCGCCAGGGTCGCGGTCGGTGGTTTGCCCCTGGCCATAGCGGTCGTAGGTCAGCATGGCGGGCAGCCCGGCGGCGGGGGGCAGGGCTTGCAGGCTCGCAATCACCCCCCCCCCCCCCCCCCACCTCACGAGGTCTGCGGCAGCCCGAGGCCATTGACAAACACGACTAGCGCGGGCTTGACGGAGCCCACCGCCGGATGGAAGCTGTAGCCGAGCTGGGCGCATGGCTTGGTAGCCAGGGACAAGAATTGGTAGGTGGACATTGTGTAGAAAGTGAATGGAGAGGATGTCCTGGCTGTGGGGTAGTAGTTCACGGGGGGTTACTGCACAGGCTGCCAGGATGATATATAGGGAGACGGGGGTGGATGGCCGATGGAGCGAATGTGGGCAGATGCAAGCGAGGGGTAGAATGTGGCCAACAGCCTCAACTTCGTCTGGAAACGAGCTCAACTAGCGGTAGTTTATCCCCGCCTAAGGTCTGACTGCATCATTACCTAAGGTCTGAATGCATCATTAGAGTCTCATCGGTCCCCATCTCGTGGGCCGCCTAAAGCCCCACGACCCACCGCATAGACGGCTATCCTGGCGGTCTCGACGGCGTCTACCCTCTACGACCCCGATATGTCCACACTGGTTTCACTCCCAAAAAGACAGCCTTATAAACATGGCACGATACGATAGTCCTCGAAGGCAAGTCTTCCTTGCCGTGGATGAGAAGAGTGTTGTCGTATTCCCGAATGATACTCATGTTCACTGCCAACACCATGGCTTCAGGGCTACCTGCGTCTGCGGCTGTACAGGGACAAGTCTTATTGCTCCTTCCCGACTCTTCTTAGTGCTTACTTACCGTGGAATCTTGATCGCGTCCGTCCTCGGCCAGTCCCCACATGACGGACTAATGGTGGGGGGAGGGGGGAAACACCATCAAAACAAGATGAACGGCCCATAAGATAGATGCGAAGAGAAATTGGACATACTATTGTAAGCTACCTTGTAGATATTCCGTAGTTTAGGATACATACAGGGAGGTTCAATCCACGAACACCCCTTCAATACGCCTTATCCCCTCCGCCAGCGTCTCCGGCGCCACCACGAAGGTGTTAGTGGAGAGGGAGGAAGAGACTAGTACGTAAGGTAGGGTCATCGACATACTCCAGTATAGATGCGGCACTAGGACACCGTCATCGGCATCACATACTTAGATGATAGAGTAGAATGTCGAGTCGGACGAATATGCCTGTTGTGATGGCTAGATGGTCGGGGGGATGGTGGCTGCAAGGGTATGCAGTAATGACGGGGCGCTGCAGAGGCCCTTGGGCCAGTTGAGATGCTGGGATCATGGATGGGTTAACATCTGGGGTTATAGGAAGCTGAGGTACCATGATTCTCACCTGGCAGTCAGTCTATTTCTTTGATTATGGAGGCCTTCGGGATGGATAGGACATCGTGTTGAATCATATGGTTTTCTGCTAGGGTCAAGTCGATTTCCTCTCAGGTGAAGTTGGGATTGAAGAGATAAGGAAGAAATTGGGAAAGAACATCGGTTAGATTCCGGTGCGCTCGGGTAGAAAGCGACGTCTCTAGTTTGGTGGTTGAGGATTCTGGGGGGAGGCGGACGCTAAGGATATACTCTGACAGCCTACAATTGTGACCGCGCCATTCAATAGCCCGTGGTCAAGAGGAAGAGCATTTTGAGAACTACCTCGTTGAGAAACTTCTTCGCAGTATCTGGATGATATGACTTCATTTTGTACTGTTGGTGTCATCTGCGAGGTCCCCGGTATGATCTGTACAAAACGTGCTGAAAATAGACCTTGTTCTTTGGGCTAGTTAAGTCCATCGCTTAAGGCTATGTCGAATATTACTAGAGTCATGGAGATTATATGCTGAACGGTAATAGGAGTGCCTACACCGGCCCCTGTGATGGTAGAAAAAAGTCCAATGATAAAATATTAAAGAGCAAACGGGGGGTGCTAGCTATTAAAAAAGAATAGCAACAAAGTAAGATAGATCAAGAGAAAGAAAAGAAGAAATCCAGAAGGGCAAGCTGATGCAGGGATGTGTTTAGGGCTGTCCAGTTGTCTATTTCACTCAACGCATACATATTATTCTTATGTTAAATCGCGCAATGTCAAACCACAAGGGTGTTATGAGACCTCAAGAACCACAGGGACCTCCAGATATCATCGAGTCAACAAAATCCCACATCAAGGCGGGCTCACAAAACCTGCATGCAGTTCACTACCGAGGCTTTTCAACATCTCAGCCCTAATCTGCACCAAGAACTCCACAATCCGCCGCCGATCTGCCCATTGTGCTTGATTTTTTCGACCGATTGATGCCCGCAGTCCCGTCAGCACAACCTCCCAGTCCTGTTTGTGTTCCGCGTCGACAAATCCCAGCTCTTTGATCGCCGTGTGCCGCTAGTAGTATGCCGGGACGGCACCTTCGTAAGCTTGATGCGGATTCACGATGTCTTTAAAGTCGAGACATTCCAAGATGAGCATGCGAGCCTCAAGAAGAACAGACATCCATCCGGAACAACATGAAGAGGACTGTGATCGTCGGGAGTTTGATGCCTGCTTTTTCACTTTTTTCTGATTGACGTAAAATATCTGCTTGATGGCGTCAATCCGCAGCGGATCGCTCACTATTTTCACCATCAACAAGCCACAGTAAGTAACAAAGGAAGAAGAAAAAGAACCATAGGTTCCACGCACCTGTCCCCCCTCTAGTGTAATACCCGGGTCTCAATGCCGCAAATCCGGAGTCCGGTGTGTCCTTCCACTCGTCTCGTTCTGGGCGAGGAATGACCCAACCCTTGCAGTATTTCTGCCACTCTCCGCGCAGAACCTGGCAGAAATGCTGAAACCGCTCACTGGAGATATCTCCCAGTGTTGACATTGCCATGGTCCAGCCGTGCATGTGGGTTGGGAGGCCTAAGAGGATCTTCGGAAAGCCTTCGCTATCTGGGTCCAGCTTCGTGACCACTGCGAGTTCTTTCGGCGGTATAACCACTTTCTGCTCAAGCAGGCCGCGGTCGGATCCCAGGGTATGTGTCCCTCTTTCTGGTCGGGGAGAGGTGATCCTATCCCGGAGACCTTGTATTGCTGGGTTTCGGGGTCGTAGATCACTGGTATGCAATTGAGTCACTGTCAGCGACGTTCTCAAGTGAGCAGCGAAGAGAAACAGAGACAATCCACTCAGTCGGTAGATCGATATCCAGCGGAGAGGATTGTTGCGGAAATACGCCTTCTCCAACTCCTCTGCCTCGTAAAGTCGAACATGGTTGGTTACGATAGGCTTGGTCTTAAAGCAACGGATTCTCGGGAGATTCACATCGTGCTCTCCGATTTGGACGCCACAGATAAGGCAGTGCTCTGCTTGGATGGTCACAGGCGTCGTGGGGTGGTTGGGGGTCGCCATGGTGATACATACTTGAGTGTTCGTATGCAGATGCTGAAGAGGGGTGTTGTTGACCTCGATGCTGGCTTTATGTCATGGCGATGCTACATTGTTGACAATGTTCTTCCTTCGATGTTCTTTGTCCATCGTTTATCTTTCATGGGGGAAGCGCGCTGGGACTTGATAGCATTGGGATATCACACCGGTTCCCTACCACTTTTGCAGGAACATCTGGGGTTCGTTCTGATGGATGGGCTGTTTTGCATACACTTGATTGTTGACGAGGAATCAGTCGAGTTCGAATGATATAATCCCCGGGGAGGATGCGGAATGAGCGGAAATCTTATCAGACAGGAAGTCAATCGCCATCACTGGTGGAACAATGTTACCCGGTCAAACCCGGCCACGTCTTCCAGAGATAAGCAGGGGGAATCGTGGATTTGCAGGACAGGGCAACGATGCCCATGGCCAACTCTATCCAACCCTCTACCACATAAAGCTACACCAGTAGTCTTGCTATTTTTATTTCTAAGGTCAACTAACCTCTTGTCATTTAGTGCAAATTTAGAGTGAATTCCAATCAACCAAGGTGGATATTTAGACTTTCCCGGCTACGGCAATACGTATCGTGGAAAGTAAGCAGTTAAAATGCACTGTTCAGTGTTCACCGTTGCATGGCACCTTATCACTCTGCCCCTGTTTTAAATCAAACCCTTGTGCACCATTCGCCCTGGTCTGGCAGCCTAAAAATCCTTTGGGGGCGATTTTAAGTTAACTAACTGGTTAGTTAACTAGTTAGTGCCTGATATGAGGTTAGAGGCTTAGAGCCCTGATTGGTTGGTCGGAACATCATTGTTCCGGACCCGCTGCTAAGCGAGCCTCTGTATCACGCACGTAAAAGAGCCTGCAAGCAGGCACGGAGATAGAAGGAATTAAGCACTCAGTATATCATTATATGGACCCTCTTGCTAGGCTTAACTAGCCGCCTGCATACATTGAATAGGCCTTGTACAAGCACTGCGACCGGAAACCCCGAATCCCCTGAGTGAGGTGGCTGATCCCCACTTCAGTGCCCACCTGGGGCTGACTAAGCGGCTATGGATTTCCCCCAGGCAGAAACTTTATCCTGCTCTAGCCGCTGCTGGCTGCAGGGATCAGTCTGGTCAAGGCGTGCTGCCGAAATTCGTGAAGAGAAAGCTGCCGGGGGTGAAATAGGGAAAAGATAGCGATTCGAGGAGTAGGCAAGTAGTCATATAGGAGATGCTCGGGGGGGTGGCTCTTGTCTAAGTTTTCATGCTTGGCGGTCAGATAGCCTCGCAATACTCCGTAGTCTGTCTAGCTGGGATTGGCCCCCATGTTCACGAGTGCTTAGCCCCCCTGGTCGAGCTCAATACTTAGGCAGCGCAGGGTTTCAGGGACACGCTCATTTTCCCTGGTTACAGGCATGCTCTTCGGTGATCGGTCTTCCCGGACTTCCGCAAAGCACGAGTCTGTCTGAACCTTCATATTTCTGGACATGCGAACCCCTGAATTGCGCTGCATGATGGGGACCCATCCAGGAGGGCTCTCAACTGTCAAAAGAAATTTGACACTCTGAGAACTGACCCGTCACCAGCGGCATCGCACTGACGGGAAAGGGTGGTAAAAATAACCGAACTCGAGCGAGACCTGGCAACTGCGCTCGGATTGGGGACGGCCAAGCTTTGGATGGCCCTATCAGAGAGCGGCCGTCGAGGGCCGGGTGGGTCGGGGAGGCTTAGCCGGGCATCAATCGAAGCCATTGTGGTTGTGGTGTTCCTGCCGGGGAGGCCGGAGGGCGCCCGGAGGCCCGACTGGGATAGGGATCAGCCCTACTACACCGGCCAGGCTAGAGCCTCTGCCAGAGCCATCCATCCATCTCCACTCCACCCACCCGCAAATCGCCTGTCCAACCTGCGCCCAAACCGCTTCCCGGCAGCTGGTCTCGTGCACGCGCAATTCCCAATTTCCGCCGGCCATGGCTCGTCAGCCTAGCTCCTTAGCTGCTGCTGGGCTGATTCGGCCGACCAGGATCTACTACGTACACCCTGGGGCCAACCCTTCCCCATTGGCCCTGGCCGCGGTGATCTATCTATAAGAACAAGTCATGCCCCTCCGTCACGCCGCGACGTCGGAACCGTTCCGGCCTTCGATGTTTCCTGCGCTCCGGCCTGCTGCCAACGCCACCCGTGCAGGCAGACGCAATCGCCATCTTCTGCCCGGCAGCCGCGTGTCCTGAGGAAACCCTCGACTCGCCCGCAACAATGGTCTGGGACGAGTCCCAGCAGCATCTGCTCTCGCAGAAGAACATGAGCATCTTCGCCGCTCTCCGCAGCCTGCGGGCCATCCGCATCATGATCGGAGCCATCGCAGCCATGGCCATCCTGTCGCTCCTATGGCTGCTGCCATCCACCTCATCCACCACCTCGAAAGTCCTCGGGTTCGGCCAGGGCCAGGACCCCGACGCCGAAGCCCAACCCATCATCCACCACTCCCCCACCTCCACCTCCAGCGACGACCTCGCCTTCATCACAGACATCGCGAACTACTTCGCCGACATCCCGATCCAAGCGCCGTTCAAGGAGAAATACGGCGAGCTGGGCCACCGCAACCAGATCATGGGCAAATGGGTCTCGCTGGCCGCCACATCCCCAGACCCCACGACCAAAACCCTCCTCCTCGACGCCGTCGAGCGCATCTCCATCTCCCAATACCCGTTCCTTCGCAACCCCCAGAACCCCTCCTCCCAGCACCCCATCACCGACCTCCGCGCCTCCTTCCAGCCCAACTCCGCCGGCATCGTCATCCCAACCAGCGACAAAACCCTCCGCTACGCCGCTCACCTGATCGGCTCCCTGCGCAGCGTCCTCAACTCCACCCTCCCCATCCAGGTCGTCTACGCAGGCGATGACGACCTTTCCCCAGCCAGTCGCGCCCACCTCACCACCCTCTCCGGCAGCGGCCCCACCATCTCCTTCCTCAACATCCTCACCATCTTCGACGACGAAACCCTGAAACTCCAAACCGGCGGCTGGGCCATCAAAGCCTTCGCCGCCCTCGGCTCGCACTTCGAAACCGTGATTCTCGCCGACGCGGACGCCGTCTTCCTGCAACCGCCCGAGGTCCTCCTCGAGCACCCGGCCTTCGTCAACAAGGGCGCGCTCCTCTTCCACGACCGTCTCCTCTGGCAACACGCCTTCTCCGCGCGCCACGACTGGTGGAAATCCCAGATCAAGCGGCCCAGCGCCGAGATGAACGCCTCGCTGGTCTGGATGGAGGACTACGCCGAGGAAGCCGACTCGGGTCTCGTGGTGCTGAACAAAGCCCGTCCCGACACCTTCATGGGCCTGCTGCACATCTGCTGGCAGAACACCTACGACGTGCGCGAAGAGACCACGTACAAGATCACCTACGGCGACAAGGAGAGCTGGTGGTTCGGGCTGGAGCTGTCGGGCGCGCAGTACGAGTTCTCGAAGCATTATGGCGGCATTGTCGGGTGGGAGAATGTGGATGGCGAGGGACGGCGCGGAGTCTGCAGTTTCGTGATTGCCCATGTCGACGCCAAGAATCGCCTGCTGTGGTATAATGGCAGTCTGCTGAAGAATAAGGGCCAGAGCGATATGCAGAATGTTTATGAGGTGCCGGATAAGTGGATGATTGATGCCGAGTGGGTGAAGGGGGGAAGGAAGCAGGATCACAGTTGTATGATCGAGGGCGAAGTGCGGAGTTTGACGGATGAGGAGATTATGGTTTTGGAGAGGGAGATTTCCCTCGCCAAGACTGTTGATCAGCTGGTTATGCAGGGTTGAAGTTGGTACTCATTCATTGAGACCAATCACCTTTTTTGCATACTGACTGGAGCGGATTCCAGGAGGGCTGCGTGGTCCGGTGCCCTAACAGGGTTTGCGGATTCGCCCTCGATCCCCGGGTATGAATCGCTGAGAGTGTAGCACTGACTGCAAGCGACATGCTGACCTTGATATTATTATTATTCCGAAGCCGAGAGGTGCTCATCGGCGCGGACATACAACATTGTACATTAGTAGAACAGATAGAGCGATTCCATTGCATGGTTTTTCAAAGCGAATTAAAAATTACATTCACCTTTTCATTGACATTCATACCATACTAATCCCTGGATATCTTCTCCTACATTCAATAATCCAAACCAATCCCATTCCATACATTTTCTTCGCTACTTCACTCCCTCGATTTCGACTATAACCCCCCCCCCCCCCCCCCCCCCCCCCCCCCCCCTGACCAGCCAATATCCTCCATCTTCTTCTTCCCTTCCACATCACAAAATATCCCCCTCGCGGGACTCAAAATTTCCCTATTCTATAATATTTCAATAAAAACCACGCCCACTCCCTAACTAATTAAAGTTTCCCACCCCAATGGATCCCCATTCCTACAAACATCAAATGGAAATCGCATATTCCAAGCCCCAGAATACAGAAGCAGCACCGGAAGGAGCGTAGGTTCAAACAGCCAAGAACCTCCACTTCGAAGTGGTTTCACGTTTCCCGGTCTTCTTATCCCCCCTTATTGAGATATACCACAGGGGCAAACCCCAATGGTGCCTTTGGAACCTTTGGAACACTGGAGGATCATATATGGTCCCCGAAGCCTCGACAGATATGGTGGGTTCCTTGGATTACAATCTAGCGTCATCACTATCTTCCCGAAGGCCTTCAAGGCGTCACAATCTAGAGGTCTAGGGATATCACCTTGGAAATGCGTACGGGCATTACCTTTCACCGTTGGGCCAGACGTATCGTCCCAGATGAATATGTTGAGGCCAGAACTCACTCCATCAGTGTCTTTTGACACTATTTTGACAGTTTACTCCTGCAACTATACCAGGAAGTAATGGACAACACCCGACATATACAGAAAACCGAAAAGTCTTGGTGTACCTATAATCCGCACCTGTTTTAACACGGTCAGCATTAACGACAAGCCAGGCAGCCTCTGTCACATTGCGTTGGAGCTCCTTGAGTCATATCGCGAATTAGAAACTGGACAGAGCTCCGGTTTTTACTTTTCGTTGTCCCACACAATTGAGGTGAAATAAGGATTTTCGTGGCAACAGAAGTGTTTACTTCCACTTCCATCGCTGCTGGGAAGAGAGACTGTGCCAAAATGGCCATTATATTACCGACCTATGAGGCCATAAAAGCTGCAACGCGCTCTATAGGTCTATTAGTTGAGCCTCCCGCGGCGTTGAATGCCCGTCCAGTCTGAAGGTCGCGTGGAGGCGGGCTCTTCGCCATCAAGGAGTCACTCCACCGCGATATAGGCCATGTGCTAAACCTTTCCAGGAATTACAGGGCGGTCTTATCGTTTTGGAGGCTACACCGACCATAGCCTCTTTGGCATTCAGCGGAAAGCTTCGAGTGAATGTCCCAAATAAATATACCCCAAACCGGAGACAAAGTTGCCGGCGAGTATAATTTGCATCCAATAATCTGTCCCTCGTTTCGCGCAGCGGGCCTGGTAAACGGGGGTGTCTGCTGGGTATGTTGGGCGCTATTTCATGATCCAAACATTCCAGAAAACGATGGCAGTCATCCTTGCTCCCAATTATATCTGAGATCTCCCTGATTCCCGGGTATCGACACTACCGCAACTAGTTGATACTGAAGGTACAAAATCTTTGGCTACATCGGAGGTGTATCTTCGGTGATTGACAGACCAGATGGCGGCCGGAACGTACACTTGAAGGATGAGCTTGGATATCCCTGCCCCGAGTGAAGTTTTGCAACCGGACTTCTCCTCAAAAATCATTTGAGGAATACGCATCTCCTACCGGTCGAGAGAAAAGCCACGTTAATGCAAGGAATGTGCCCTAAGCAGAAGATTTCAGGTCACAGATACTGTCTCATGGATGGATATTCCTAAAGAGACACAGTATTCCGGGACACTACACGACTGAGAAGCCATCTCCGTAACAAGCACCAATGAAGAGACTTTATAGAAACTGCCCGTCTCCAGAAAGCAGTATCGACTGAAAGAGAGAAGGGAACAGATAGAAAAAGAGATGGATAAAGAAAAAGAGTTAAAAAACACTCACTCATCGGATAAGACAGTTCAGTGAGCCGCTGCTAGTACTCCTCATCTGGTATATTTTATAACGAGCTGCGAAATTAAAGCTACCATCGTTAATTATATGCATTTTTATTCTCCCTTGCTAGCAGAGAATAAAGGATACGACTTCTGCTGTAATAGGCGCTCTGGCCACGGGGCTAAATTACTTATCTGAAGATAAATATCGGGGAGAGGACTATTCGCATATCACGTCAATTCTGGGATCTATCATTTGAATACCTCCGTGCCTCTAATCAAGTTTTTCATCAACATGGCGTTGCGTATACTGGGCTTCATTACGGCGCATTATACACCACCTTCACACAGGACCCAGAAACAATGTTGGTTTAGGAGCTTGCTCACAATTTCCAGACCCCTCTTGTTGTTTCTGGTTTGACTCGGTTAGAGAAACGATATACGCGCCGCTTACACACGCTACACATATCCTGTTCCCATAAGGGATGGAGGGCCCTCGGACATATCTAACGAGCAACAAGACCAATTGAACAAGATACGAAAAACTTCGCCTATCAAACTGCTGTTTCCCCACTTATCCCGGGAGATATCTCAGACTGTATTTCATTCAATCATTTCTAGTCTTGTATTTTACCAACAGGAATGAGTGAAGTCGAGGCTGTGTTCAATATCCTGCTAAAGGTGACTAGAGCTCATAACGAACCTGAAAGCATCTAGCAACATCACCCAAGCAAATTGCTCCCGGGGTCGTCCGTTTCCAGGAAACAATACTTGTTGTTTCGCACCCTTCATCACTCTCCAGACTGGCAGGTAGACACCACAAGCTTGGTCTGACTTGGATACCAGGGAAAATCGCATGTGGAACATATACGGGCGGTCAATGACAGCCAACTTTGGAAAGGTCGGAAATTCACGACCATCACGGATGGTCAACTCGAGATTATCCAAGCTAGCGACATGAAAATCCTGGTAAAATGCAAGAGGGACGTAAGGATTTTGGGTGAGATGTATCGTTTACAGCAGGAAAGTGAGCTTCTTTACGCAAGCACTGAGTTCAAAGCGTATTATGGTGCCGTGGAGACATCGAGTCGAAACATATACAAGATTCAACGAATTCGTCAGGGGAGGCAAAAGATGATATGTGTAGGGATTATAGAACTAAAATCCCAATTATACTATCAAGGCTGGAGCTAGTCAGTCATGATACTGCTAGCCATGGAAGTCAGCTTGTTACTTCCTACGCGTTGAACTCTGTTAAGAGACTTTGAAGGGCTCAGGCTCAGAGCCATGTAACATAGAAATACCGATGAACCACCAAATGTTGAGGGCCATCATCTTTCTTATTACTTATCTGCTTGTCGACGAAGCACAAATGTGGGGTATATGAGCCCGACCAACACACTGTTCACTCCAACAATACTAATACTGGCCCAGGCGTCACAAAATCGCCTACAGCGTAGTCAATGCTGGGTTTAGTAACAAACCAGGTTTCTTTTATATGCAGTCGGAAAGCCGACACGATATGGCTTCCTCAAGTGATGATCCGTTAATGCCGTTACGGCGTCAGGATACCTCACCGACATTGAGCGAGCCAGGTATGCAAGGAAACTAATCCTTAGAAGTCGTGACCTGCCGGTTTTGCGAGACTGGTTCAAAGTAACTTGTCAGGGTCAACGACCCGGACAACAGGGGAGTGCTGGACTACCAACAGGCCCAACTGTTCTTTGAAATCCTCACTACAGCGGTAGACTGGGAGCTCTATGATATCATGCCAATCTAATCCAGCGTTTTTACAAACATAAAAAAAGGAAGACGGAAATTACCACAATGTTACTCGGCTCCCGAATGTGACTCCTACTCCTCCTACTCCTCAAACAGATGTGGCAATTAAAGACCATCTAACAAACCTTGGTGATACTTGAACCCACCTCTTTCACACATTAGACATTCTCGTTCAAACCCTACTTAGGCGGCCTATATCACGTACGATGGGACACTACACGCACCTGCCAGGAAGACCTCCGCCGGTTTGAATGATCAACAAGGGTGGTTGCACTACTCCCAAATGGCAGGCAAACAAGGATCACATACGACGGGTTTCAAAAAAAAAAAGGCTCAATTAAAAACGCACTCAACCTGACCGACCCACCCGCCCACGGTGTAAGAGCAAAGATTTCGTATCGGAAACCAGATTAGGTGTGCAGGTCCAATCCCATAGACCCGAATACTTCCACCGATTGTGGGCGTCGCTCCACTCAATTAGTTAATCACAAACAATTTTCAACAAGAAGACAGAAACAAATCCGACGACGGTCACAGGCAATGGGACTCGAACCCCCGGACTTAGTTAGCCAACCCATTACCCGCTGCGTGAAAATTGTTCACAAAAGCAAAAAGGTCGTGCCCGGGATCGAACCGGGATTGCTGGAATCAGAATCCAGAGTGATAACCATTACACTACACAACCTGATGTTATGGTTGAACAATCCGGGTTTGGTTATATCAAGCTACATTAACAGAAAATAAAATTAACCTCGTTCGCGATGATTCATGGGGGTTGCTGTTTTCAATGGTTTATATTGGTGTGGGAAGTACAGTGTGCTACGGAGTGGGGCGTTTGGTGGTGGGTAAATGGGATTTGCCATTTGAAAATCGATATTTTTTTTTTACAACAACCGTTGTTAGGGAAAGATCTGTTGTTAAAGTACCAATAAAGAATATATTTTCAATTGGGGTGGAAAATCCCATCGAGCGGCTCTTGATTGACAACCCTCGCAATCCACCACTTACCTTTCCTTATTTTCTACATCTACTGGAGTTAGCAATCAAAAACCTAAAATTTAAAATTTATTCCAAATTGATCATACAGTATCATCACAGATTCATAGCCATCTAAAAAGTAATCCCCTTCTCACCTCAACAAAGCCGCCGTCACATTAGCCCTAAAATCGCGACTGCTAAACCCAGCCTTGAAGGTGAACCCTCCAGTAGGAATGCGCCAGTCCTGGGCGACAACATCCCAATAACTCACGTCCCTCCGCATCAGCTCAAACGTCACCTGCTTCGTCTGGCCCTTCGCCAGCCACACCTTATCGAACCCGCGCAGCTGGCTGGGGGGAGTCCCCGCGGGAGCCGAATCGGGATATCCGACGTACAGCTGCGGGATCGCGTATCCGTCCACCGTGCCGGTGTTTCTTACCTCCGCTGTGAGGGTGTACACCGTATCCCAGAGGGTGGGGTTACCGCCGGGCTGAACGGGGCGATGCTCAGGCAAGGCAGTGAGGTTTGTTGCGACTGGCGTGGTGGCGGTGAGGTTCGTGAGGTTGAAGGTCGTGTAGCTGAGGCCGAAGCCGAATTCGTAGCGGACGGGGATGTCGTGCGCGTCGAAGTAGCGGTACCCTACTTCAAGCTCCTCGTCGAACCAGCTCTGCCAGTCGTAGGTGCCGTTGGTCTGCACGGCGGTGGTCAGCGGGGCGTTGTAGTCGGACTCGTTGTAGGCGATCACGTAGGGGAGTTTGGCGGAGGGGTTGACGTCGCCGTAAAGGACGTCTGCGATGGCGTTGCCCGCTTCTTCGCCGGGGTAATGCGCGGCCAGGATGGCGGTTACGTTGGGGTGGTCGGCGAAGGGGAGCACGTTGGCCCCGGCGGAGTGGGTGATCACGACGGTGTTGCCGCAGTATTTGACGACGGCTTCGACCACCGCGTTGCCGTTCCAGTCGAGCTCCAGGTATTGGCGGTCCGAGCCCTCCGAGGCCCAGGCTTTCAGGAAGACGAGGCAGACGTCGGGTTGCTCCGGGTTCCAGAGCGAGGGCATGCTGTTCCCGGTGATCTGGGTGTTGTTGAGCCAGTGCTGTACGATGGCGCCGTCTTTGCGGGCTCGTGATGTTATGGCGTCCAGGGGCGTCGAGAGGAAGCTGAAGCGGCAGGCCCCGGACCCGCCGGAGTTGGCGAGGACGCCGTATTCGAACTCGTCTGGGTTGGAGGCGCCTTGGAGGACGGGGCCGGCGTCGTTGCCGACGATGACGATGTTGCGGGGTTTGCGCAGGGGGAGGGCGTTGCGCTCGTTCTTGAGGAGGACTGTGGATGCGGCGCCGTGGGCGCGGATCATCTGGCTGTGGTTACCGCGGACGTCGCGGTTGCTCGAGCCGGTGAATTTCCAGGGGTAGAGCCAGGTGTCCGGGGGGGAGTCGACGTTGAGGGGGCCGACAGAGGAGTCCACGCTGGGGTAGTGGGTGTCTTGGCCGAGCCAGAAGTAGGGGGTCATGATGCGGACGATCATGTCGTCGAGGCGGGCGATGGGGACGGTGCCGTTGTTGACGGCTTCGGTCAGGTTCTTGCCCCAGAAGGAGCCCTCGGTCCAGAGCTCGCCGTAGAGGGTGAAGCCGCCGGGCATGGTCATGTCCATGCCGCTCTCGATGGAGGCGACGCCGCTGTGAGTGGCGCCCCAGTCGGACATGACGTAGCCCTGGAAGCCGAGCTCGGTCTTGAGGAGGTGGTTGAGCAAGTAGGAGTTTTGGCAGGCGTGGGAGCCGTTGACTCGGTTGTAGGAGCACATCATGCTGGCGACGCGAGCGCGGGCTGCGTTGGCGAAGGGCCACATGTAGATTTCGTGGAGGGTGCGGTCGTCGAGGTTGGAGGAAACCGAGTCTTGGATGTAGGTCGTTGCGTTGGCATCCGGGGCGTAGGTAGGGTTGCGCTGGGTCTCTTGCTCGTACGCGATGAAGTGCTTGGCGTTGGCCTGCACACCAGCGTCTTGCATTCCCAGGATGGTTTCTTCCATGCAGATTCCTGTTAGGTAGGGATCCGTTGCGAAACCCTCCCAGGTGCGACCATCGTAAGGGCTGCGGCCGAGAGGGCCGCCAATAGGGCCCAGGATGACGTGGGAGCCTTTGGCCTTGTGCTCTGTGGCGAGGGCATAGCCTCGTTTATAGAGCAGATCGCGGTCCCAGCTGGCGGCGGCAGAGACACTGCTGACGAACACGCTCGAGTAGTCACCCTGTTCCAGGCACTGCGGGCCGTTCTGGAGACAGAGACCGCTGAAGTTGAGGCGCGGGATGGGGAGGACGTTACCCACACAGGGTCCAGGCTGACCAGTGGCCACCCAGGACTTCTCTTCTAGTGTTAGCTGGGCTGTCCAGTTCTTGGCCCGAGCCAGGGCATTTTCCCAGCCGCCTTTGCCTTTTGTTTTGGCTGTGGTAGGGTTAGAGATGTGTGGGTAGTGAGATTTGTTGAAAGGTAGTACTCACGCGAAGGGAGGCCAGCAGGGTAATGCCCATAGGGACTGAGAATTGTGGTGTTAAGCGGCTGCACATAGCTGAAAGGCTCCCCCGGATGGTCAATGGGGGTCTGACAAGTGCTGGCATCCACTGGGGCCAGCAGCAGCCCGGAGAGGAGCAAAGCGTAGTCTGGGACCTTCATGGCGTTGCGCTTGTGTAAACCTCACCAGCTTGTCTCATGGCCCCTTCATCGCGAACAACTGGACCCTTAAATACCCCTGTCCGCTCAACCATCTCCCCGATTATGCTGCTGTCTGCTATCCTCGAGAATGTGGAGGCCCGCAATGACGGTCTTCCCCCCCCGGCTCGGGGTTGCGATGAGGGCTAAAAAGCCGGGGTCAGCCTCGTGCCGAGCTGGGACTCCACCATCGGGAAGCAATACCAATCGCACGCGGGTTACGGCCCGCGCCTGCTGGGGACGGAGAATATGGCCTCATATCCCCTCCACTTTCCAAAGCCCAGTCGCGTTAGTCCGCTGCCGAAGTTTTGCCGGATGGGAGACTCGCGATACTTGCCTCCAGAGAAGAAGTCCGTGGTGATCTCGTGATCCCGCGTACCCCAAGACCCTCGGAGGATCCCCGTGGGCAGTGACGTCGGGCCATTTCTTGGCGTGGGGATGTCGGATCAGAGCGCCTGGCATGATGGCCAAACATGGCATTCGGTGAATGCATTCGACTGAAGTTGAGAGTTTACTGGTAAATATTCGTGTCCGAGCCCTGGGGCTTAACAGTAGCTCCAACTGGGGGGCTGGAAGGGTCTAGCGACCTGATCTATTTGCATGAGATGATCGGAATCTCACGCCTGACAGGCTCTTGATGGAACGGAATGGATCGAAGACATTTTAAGAGTAAAGGTGAATGAGTGGGTGGGGTGGAGTGTCTAGCGACCGTGACGAGCTGGAACGGAAAATAGCGAGAAATTGTGATCTGTAAGACGCCTACTCCGTATAAATCCCCAAAACACCAGGTGTTTGCTGGATGCTGCGACATTGATTCGGGGCTGGGGCCGAGTCGCTTTTGCGGGGACCCATGCATCGTGGGGGTGGGCGTTTAACCCCATTAGGAAGGCCGTCAAATGCCGAGTTCCGCACCCCTCCGACAGGCCGCATTTGACGGCCAGACTTCACCTTGATCCGCATCCTGTCAGAGAAATCCCATGTGGTCCCGGAGTTGAACTGCTGGGGTGCATATCCTTGATCAGTATTAATCAGCAACCATCCAGATAACCCTGTCCGGGGTACATCACTTCACTCCTCCTATGGCCAAACCACCATGTCGACGAAGCAGAAGAGTTGTTCCTCCTTGGCAAAAGCTTGTTGGATACCAACGTACCCGTGCAATTTCCTCGCCATCACGGGATTCATCCCGCTCCGTGGAGATCGACAGTGGCGCACGCGAGGAGCGGTAAGACGCGTTGGACAAGCTTCGTGAAAAGCTTGGACCCATCGCCAATATGAATACGTGGAATTATCCGATTATCGCATTCTGGGTGGGATAGATCCGAGCGGAGGGAGATGTCTGGAAGGTGGCAGATCCTGGTTCCGGAGGTGAATGGTGCAATTCCGTCCCGCTGTGGCTCTTTTGCGGCGGACCTGGGCGTCTTCAAACTGGCTTGGTTTTCTCGAGCCTAGCATATTGTTGGCGATAGGCGTTGAGCGCTGACGCTATTCGGTAATTTGTTTGCTGATGGCGCTAGGGCAGGCGGGGAGGGGCCCATGTATCGCATGCCCCAATTTGGGGTAAACTTGGCGTAAACCCGGCAGTCTAAGCCCTCTGTTTTGTCATTTCGATCTGCCTCAGCATGTCTCCTTGTGAGGAAGAAGGGGAAAACCCTCATCACTGGCTTCCGCTTCTATCTGTATACCCGGGGCCATTAAGAATGAGTCCTTTCGGGTCTAACTCGGGCTGGAAACCCAGTGGGCAGTTCAGAAATGAAGAGAAGGGTTACAGATTCTGTAGGGAATCGTGAGGAACAACCATCGCTGAGCGTGGCGCATAGCAATGCTCTCCCTGATCAAAATAACACTATAGGTTTTGCAAAATACTGCAGCAAATTTACCTGCAGAGATTATTCACTGTGATTAAGAAATATATACCAAAATAGAGTAGGGGATGATTTCCCTCATCATGAAATAATCCCTCAATTGGATGGAGGAAATTATCGCATTACTCACGGTGAATCTCCATGCATAATAACAAGACACGAAATACGCAGTCATAAAGCACTAAATTATTGCCAAAGATATCAAGAAGCATCATTGGTCTAGTGGTAGAATTCATCGTTGCCATCGATGAGGCCCGTGTTCGATTCACGGATGATGCACATCACAAGAGTTTCTGTTTTCTTATCCGTATCTTTTTTTACATGGCTCCCGACTTCACCAGATCTGCTACATCAACAATACACTGGGCCTTTTTTTTACTCATTTGATGCGTGAGCAGATACAAGAAGAAGTCTACTGATATAAGTTAACCTACATCCAAGAAGATAGCATAACTTGTGGATAAACCCCCGCACAACCACCCGAACTCCGGGTAGAAGTCAGGGGTGGGATAAACAGCGTTCCCCGTCCCAGAAGCATATCTGAATTGCACAAAATACAGAGGCTGATGATGGTGAGACATGAGGCGAGAGTGGCTTTATTCGCGGGTCTGTGGCCTGGCCTGTATGAGACAGGTAAAGAATATACCTCGTGTATTTTTGGAATCCTATTGTCGTTAAACTTTTCCTATTTACGTAGGGCCGCGTAGGGGTTCACTCTTCAATGGGGAGAAGAGGATGGAAGGGGATGGAAGAAGATGGAATTACTGAAGTGTAGAGTAAGACATGAACAGCAGATGGCAATTCTCAGAGACAGGGGCAAGGTGCTCATGCTCTAGGGGGGGCTGACTGGCCCGGAGGATGGAAAAGGCTTCCACACTTCGGTTGTTTCTAGGGGCGCACGATGGCAAATTTCAGCTACTAAGGGACAATGTACTGCACACCTTGGGGTTACGGTTAAGGTACGAGCTATTACAAATCCAGGATGTCGGATCCCTGTAGGGCGCCAGCCTGGACATGGTTTGAATAGAAGTTTGGAGAAGTTTGGAGAAGTTTGGAGAAGTTTGGAGACTCAATGTTTTGCACGGGACGAAGAACAAAATGTCTCTTATGATCAGGAATAAACAGGACTGAAACAGCTAGGAAACGACGAACAACAATGCGACTGACGGCTACTTCTCCACGGCGAAACACGAATCCCGTCTTCTTCTTCTTCTTCTTCTTCTTCTTCTTCTTCTTCTTCTTCTTCTTCTTCTTCTTCACGCATGCCAATCTCTCCAATGAGGTCCATCAGGCTCACAGTCCTCTCTATGTTTACAGTTTGTCCAGATTCGCTTCGCGGCGTGGATATACCAGATACACATGTTGCGGACGAGGGCCTCTGATTTCCGTTTGTCGTCAAAGATATCACGGCCCATATACACAAACAAATCCGAGGATTCCAGGGGGCTGCGGCGTTCTGTGCGGCACTCTGGCTGTTGCTTAGCCGTCAGTCGTGCCAGGAATACATTCAGGTTCTCAAACTGAGGCCAATACTCGGGCGTGGCATCTCCGTCATCGTAGCCTGTTTCAGCATTAACTTTGATGTATAGTAAAACAGCAGGTAGAAGTGTACTTACCTGGATGCCAGAAATCGGCGATCCATAGACAGTATTACGGGAGGTCAACCCACAGTCTGCTTGATCCGTCGTAATTAACGAGAGGCCCCCCTGTGCTTGGATGTCTCACATTGACTTACCGCAATTGGATAACAAAATCCATAAGCTTGCCCTGATGGGCAGGTGATGTCTCGCACACGTTTTTCCACAGAATAGTTACTACCCTCCACGTGTGGTTCCCATCAACACAATGCGGGGCCTGATTATGAGGCGGTATGTAAGTCATGCTGAGAGCGACCATGTCTTCCACAGCCTTAGAGACGGAAGCATCGGGGGTTCGGAATAATTCGTGTATGATGGCCCATTCCTTGGAATCTTCACCCTCGTTGGGGAAGAAAAAACCTTTGCGGCATCGGCTTTATTGTGGCCATTGCTCAAGAAGGGAAGCAACTGAAGCTAAAAGCAAGTAGGAGAATAATTTCCGGGTAGCTAGATAGGGCGTGAACGTTGGAACAAGTCCACTTGACTCAGAAGGCTCCCAGAGGCTCAGGTGAGGTGTGATAATTCCAACTGTATTCTGATGGTAATTGAACAGTAGTCTTAAAAGTAATACAGAAAGCCAATTTACAACCACCAGACCTGTTGGGCAGATGGGGGTTTTTTATAGACGCGAGATATAAACTAAGAGCAGCCTGGAAGAATCGTCGGCACCCAGTGGATCGTTGGCTTCAGGTTCCTTGTTCAGTTTCCAATGTTGAGAATAGTGAATTCCTTGAGCCTTATGGGAGGTAAAAGGGTGAAGGTGAGGTGGGCAGCAGAGGGCATGTAAACAGCATATACAAGGTGAGCAGCGGAGGCAAGATGAATAGCAATGGTATCAACCCAGCACAATTACTGACACATCTACCTTACAAGGAGATATTCGAGACATCTTTCCCGCCGAGAGACCATATTTCGGGCACCAGGTGGTGTCAAAGGAAAGATAAAAGACCGGGAGAGGGGAAGAGCAATAAGGTGAGCAACAAAGAGAGTGAGCAACGGCAACAATGCAAAAGCTAAAGACGAGGTTGTTTGCGCCATTGTGGGGGTACTTCTTTGTACAGAACTATGTGCCAGGGCTGGGTCGGGATCCTGCAGGGTTTCACATCTGCTGAGGGACCCGATCTGTGAGAGACATACTTCTGCCTCAGAAAGCAACACACTGCTCACCAAGAACAGAAAACATGTGAGCAACTCAGGAAGATAGAAGCTGCGACACCGATCTTAACAGTGGCTTTGGATACGACACCGAATTAGAGCATTATGATCCAGAGTATCTCATGTCCTACACTACAGAAAGCATAAATCCATTTGTGTATATAAAGATGCCCCCCAGAGAACCACCCATGCCGTTTCAAATTCCATTATTTTCTGGTCTTTTGACAGCTCTGACAGTCTTTCAACTTCATTATACATTGACAGTTCTTGGTACCGGTCCATCATCATTCAATATGGTGTCCATTTCCAAGTCAGGGCTTGTGTTCTGCCTGGTCCTTATCTTCACTGGATTTCCCACTGCAACCGCCAATTCGTTCGTTCGTTCATTCGTTCGTTGCGACGGTGAGGAATTTACCAAAGAGGATATTTTCAACGCTCTGGAACAGGCCAAAGTTGCCCAGGAAGAGAAATACCAGGGGTCTAACATCAGATATCCCACAGGGCATTGCAACAGGGAGAAGTTCTTCCACATTCGGGACAATCTTTATGCGGAATATCCTTTGATGAGAGGCAGTGTATATACCGGAGGTAAGCTCATATTGCGTCTCATCCGTGGGATATTTCATACATGGATTCGGGCTCGTACTAGCTTATCCTTCTGACAGGTCTTCCGGATCGCTTTCGTGTGATCATGGACGAAGGATACAATGATGTGGAATCTGTCTATCATCCCAAAAATGATAGAAGGATATTCTTGAAGTGCACGGACATGCCATTCATGCGAAGAATCGATAGCAATTACGTGATGAGCACCAACGCCGAATTTTCGAGCGAACGCAATTATCTGACTGGCGCCTATGATAGGCCGAATACCAATGAACGGCCCAACGCCGATTGCAAGTTCAACATTAATGGCAAAGCGCGCAGTCACGTCAGGTGCAATTGCACTTTGTGTCCTGGTATCTCTGTCCGTCAACCTGGATTTGCCCTTGTCGTTACCTTTGTGTCTGTTGTTACGGATACATCTGCTGTTGCTGGTATATCTGTCATTGCTGATGCGGTTTTTCCTTCCCTCGATATTGTCTTCATTCTTGCTATGGCTGCTGGTGTTGCTGTCGGTGTCCGTCTCGCTATCCGTGCCAGCATAGTCAACTTGATTCGAGGAAAAAGACAACCGACACATTCCTTACTATAAAGGAGCGAAAGAACGGAAACACTTCTTTATTTGTCACTGGCTAGTACCTTGGGTTTGAACGACAGGTTTCATTTTGTCCGACTTTATCTGTTTGGGAAGTTCTTTGTTTATTTCGGGCTTTGGCATTGCAAATGTATGATTTACTTTATCCATAGGCCGGGTCGAGAACATGACTACCCCAGTAATATTCTCCGTTGTTGAATTTCAAAGTCTGTAGCATATGTGCAGTACTAGCCCAGGGCTCTACCTTGGTTCGGAAAGATATAGCAGATAGATACGGAGTACCTATAGCTAGTGTCGAAGGGTGTTCTGGAATGGGTGATGCCGACACTGCGTCCCTTGTGTATCACGGACACGGAAAACTGGGCGTCCAGCAGTACTTGACTGGGTAACATTCTACAGCCCTGAAACACAATCTGCCATCTCTCCACGAGCAGACTGCTGCATGATTGATGATCATCCTCCCAGTCACTCGGGGTCCTTCCCAAAACGGTTAGCATTGCACACCCAACATGCTCTAACCCGACCCGGTTAGTGCGAGTCTACAGCTGAGCCAGCCCCGCTAAAATTTCTCGCCAGCCCCACTAGCGCGGTTTCCGGTCATGTGACCCACAATAGAGCCAGCCCCTAAA